>BSYO01000030.1:6361011-6592422 GCA_033239525.1 Nepenthes gracilis | reverse complement strand
GGCTAGAGTTTCTTTGCAGCAAATGCCAAGGCCAACACTATTTTCTTGGTTTGAGTGTGCTTGGTTTTTGAATCAACAATAATCTTGCCACATAGTACCCATGCACAACCTAAACCCAAAACCCAAGAACCTAACGTGGATCAACCATACAAAACCTCAAATCACAACTAACAATTATAAATAAAGCACCAATAATAAATGTTCAACTCCTCATAAATATCGAGGGACTATTGACAAAGTAAATCTAAAACACTAAGGGATGTAACACCGAAATAGTGCCATCTAGGGAATTGAAGCCCCTCCATGCTCAACATAAGATAATTAGATTTCGACATTCTCTACCTACAAGCTTCTTGGCAAATGCCCCAATCACTGACTAGTTCTACCATCCAATACTATTCTAGAACTAATAAAATATAAAGGTAAACTAAACACTCAAGAGATAATATAATAAAAATAAAGCAAGTATTAATTATCTTGGATACTAATATCAAAATATGTGAGAGTAATAACAAGATCATAACGATCAACCACACTTTATCCAAGACTTTAGGCCACACTGTAATCATGACTCAAGGATGCTACAAGGATAAGCTGTCAAGGGGATAACCACCAAATCTGAAATACCAAAAATCCCTGTCGAGTGCAATCGTCAAGATCAATTCTTTCGCCAGCCCTCAGTAGGGACTGCCATAGACGGCCTCACTTCCAGAAACCAAAAAGGAGACTATGCAGAGTCTCCACCCTCATAATCATCACCCAGGAGTCCTTCCTACTTTCGGTCAACCACCCCACTCACGGGTGCACTGCGCTCCTCTACGTTGCAGCCACTCTCATGCGGAAGTTCTCTATCTCTCCCTCCCTCTAAGTCGCCCCCAAGTCAGGTGCACCTCTAAGCCGCCACTAACTTAGCACATCTTTAAACCGTCCCTTCACATGGTGTACCTCTAAGCCACCCTTCTATTAGGCAGACCAAATATTCAATCCCCAGAAAACATGCATCCACACATTTTCTTATATCATTGTATATTTCTATTATATTGAAAAGATATCTGATTTGAGTATCAAAAGATAAATCAGGGAACAAGTTCTGCCAATTCTCTAACCTCTTATTTTTAGTTATGTTAGACAAGGTCTAGGTTTAAAGAGATGGAGACCGGATCGACTCCAATTCGATCAACACAAAAGATTGAGTCGTTCAATAACCCGTACAACAATCCAAATTTAGGGACACATCAAGTATTATTATTATTACTATTATTATTATTATAAATTTGTATCATATTTCTTGTACTACTATTTCATACCAAATATTAAAATATTAATTTTTAACATATTTTATTTTAATAATTTAATAAAAAAATATAAAATTTTAAGTCTATTTTTATTTTATTTTATTATTTAACAATAAATATTTTATTTTTTATTTTAATTTATTTTAATAATCAAATATACGGTAATTTCGTGGACACTAAAAAAATAGGCGATTCGTCCATTGGCCCGAATTGACGCGGTCGTTTCAAACACAGTGAGGGATTTTGAGAGCTGAGGATCTTCCTTCCCACTTTCCCTTCCCCAACTCCACATATATAAGTACCTCTCAACCCCATTCTCAGACACCAGCCTCACGAGAAGAAAGAGGGAGAAGCTTCGATCGATCGATCGAGAGAGAGAGACGAAAGACGGAAGCTTTCCTTCGCTGCTGTGTAAGGTTCTTCCCTCGAGAGGAAAATTCTCAAGCAGATCTTCCACAGCTGGGTTGAAAGTTCTCGCAATCTTACTACCATAATCAGCGGCGATGGCTCGCTCTTTCTCCAACGCTAATCTTCTCTCTGCTGTACTCGTCGACAGCATCTCTCTTGCCCTCAACAGGTAATTAGTCTTCAACAAGAATATGCTCTTTCACTCTTTGTTCTCTTAATGATTTTGCTTCAACGCGTCATATCATGGCCGTTTCCGTTCAGCCGTCCTGTTCGGATTGGTTGAGCATGGCTTTGTGCAATTTCGTCATTGCTGATCTTGTTTGGGCGGTTATAACTCCCTGGCGCATGTAGCGTCTTTATATTACGGCCTTCTCCTTAAGGCTCTGCCTTGAAAAGTTAAGTTGCATCCTCCGAAACTGCGGACAACAGAGATGTCCCTGTTTTCTCGATCGTGTTGAGCGACCCCTGTCGTATCCATTCGATTTGGCAGACTATGGCTCGGGTGTATTAAAGCCGGATCTGTAGAAATTGTTTTATAATTCTTTAGCACAAGTATTAGATTTGTAAATAGATTGTTCAACTACTGTTGACATTCTGTTTTAATTAACGTTCAGGCGGGGTTACGCGGCGGCATCGCAAGGAGGAGTCGTATCGAACTTGGCAAGAGGAGGAAGTGCTAGGATGGGGAAAGCAGCACAGGACGAGGTGGCGCGGTCTGCCGAGAACTCGTGGGTCCCGGATCCGGTGACCGGATACTACCGGCCTGCGAATCGGACTGACGAGATCGACGTGGCGGAGCAGCGGGAGATGTTCATCAAGAACAAAAAACCTTGAAGAAATTAGACAATTATAACCAGTTCGAAGGACGAACTCACCTTTCGGAAGGAAGGCGGTGGTGGCGGATGGTGAAAGATGATATCATCGCCGCCCACTGGGCTGCGGTGAACCGTCCGGATTCCTTTTCTAATCTTCTCTATTTACAGAGGAATTTCCCTCTGCCCTCTAGTTTAAGGCGTTGTTATATTTACACACAGAAATAAATTAACTTATTATTTATTTATTTATTTCCCACAAATATATATATACTTGTTATATTATGTTGAAAATATAATATTTACCTGTTCTCTAATGATAAAAATATTATACTGATAAGGTCTAAAATATTATTAAAATATTTTGGAATAAAGTAACTTGATATTTATTTATTTATTTATATAATATTAATAATTTTTATCATACTCAAAATACAACGTTGTTGATGAAAGAATAAAATGCTAGCTTAATGGATGACTCTATAATTAAATTAGACAATTAAATTGTCCTGAGTGACAACAAAAAGCTAAGCTGACTAGATCTTGAGGATGGAAAGAAGAATGCTAAGTTCATGAATGTACATGTCTTACATTTAACCTGGCCATGCTCAATATGTTAAAAAAACAAAAGAAAACATAATTCAGTACACAAATTTTATATAAAATCAGAGCTTTAAAAATAAGACAGATTTAAATGAATATGTTGAGAAATGGCTTTAATGTACAGTACCACATTATTTTCTTTGAGAAAGTTTCTGCACCCTTATAAATGTAAAACAAATCATGCAAATTACCTTGGAATATAACAAATTGTGCAAAGCTGTCGCACCCAGGAGGGATCCGCCCTCCTGGACCTACGATGCCATGAGGAAGTGGACGCCTCCCCCCTCTTGAAGTCTGGAGGCACCATCAGAAATCGCATCAAGCCCACAACAGTGATATCTGAATACAGCCCTCTACTGTCATTGTGCCAGCTACAGTCTCGCGATGGATCCCTGAAGCGTGAGTGTCTCTCTCAGATTTTCTAGAAGAAGATTCAGATCCTGATGACGTGGATGACCATTCTATTGAAATCGTAGTGTGGAGAGAGAAAGACAAAAAGACCCAAAGGCAGTACAAAGCTTCTCGCCGTTGAAGTAACAATAGGGCATAAAGCCTTGGAGGGAACTCAGGCGTTTAAATAGCTAAAGGTCTCAAGTTAAACGACGACATTCTGGAACCGAAGCGTACTGGAAAAGGACCAACAGACTCCTTCCACGTGGCGGATCCTCAAAACATTGCGCCTTTCCAAAAAAAATCATTATGATGCGACGCCCCAGAATCTCACATACAATCAATGCGTCAAACAATCTAGCGGATGTGACGTCTACTAGCACCGTTTGACCTCCCTGAGCAGCCTGCGTTAGCAATCTCTTTGCACCACGTCCTCCCGTCGACTATCAGCACATCGACTCGAGGGAAGGCGCCTGCAAAAGCAGATTGCGGGCCACTTGGAGCGCTCAAATGCGCAAATCAGCGCGTGTGATGAAAAAAGAAGCCCTGCAATCCGGGAGATGCGACGCACCAATCAACAAAAAAGGGAGAAGATTCAAGCGACAAGCAAAAAGAATAAAGGCAATAATTACTACTTTTGTTAATCAGAGCTCCTTTACAAGGGCACAGTTCGCAACAGCAAAAGTTCAAGAAAGAGAAAGAAGACACAGGGCGTAAGCCCTGGAGCGACTGCCCCGGATGCTTGGAGCGTGGTTAGGAGAATGTGATCCACACGGGATCACCATGGCTCCATTGCCGGAACCCCAACACGCCCAAGCACCGAGACCGTCGATGTTGGCCAACTCCTGCGGGCTAGCCTAATGCTAACCGTAGAAGCAGAACCAACACCCGTAGCAGAAGTCTCCGACAAGAACTCAGAGAGCCTGCGCTCCCCTATGGAGACTCCATCCTTCACCCTCCCTCCAAATGGCACATATGATGACCCAAGTGGAGTGGAGACCATGAGCGATGCGCTACCCCGAAAGCAAAGAGCCCCGTGACAGCTCCACCGCAATCCTCCATCGAACAGGAGATCACCACAACCTAGAGGGAGCCACATGTCGACGGCAGAGTGGCCGAGCCACCCTCATTAACATGAGGAACCGCCCATAGTAGGTGCATGAGGAAAGTCTTCATCAAGAGTTCCGGATCTCCAACTAGTCCATCCAACTCCTTTGCGAGCTCCCATTGGAAGCGGGACGAGCCAAGGCCCTAGCATCGCACCTCCAAAATAGGCCAAGGGATGAGCCACACCGATCGAGGAGCCACCTATTTATGGACAAGTTGGCACCCTATCTTCACTTAATTGGGCGTGCTCCCCGATGGCCGTCATGCACAAAGAAGGAAAGTCCTTATTACCACACGACCTCAGGCGTACGAATCTGTCCCTTCAGTGCACCGAATTACTGTGGCACCTGAAAAGCCTGCATGACTACTTGGGAAAGATGCAACGCCAGAAGAAGATAAAGCCTAGCACATCTAGAGGAGAGTAGTGCAGTGACCAGCTGGACCCGAATCAGACATGCCGGGCCTTGACCACAAGTCGGCCCAAACATGGGGAGCCAGTGTTGGGTTAAGTATTGGCAAGGCCCAATCCACGGGGCAACCCAAAGGAACGCAAGGCCCATCTCAGCCCAATATTCAAAATTGCCTACATGAGAGCCCGATACTGGAAACCAATTAACACCACATGTAGCCCATTAATGTCGTTGCAGAGGACAGGTACGGCGTAGTGGAAATGAGCTAATGAGGAGAAGGTCAACGCTGTCAAGCCGCAACTCGTGCTATTGCTTGTTGTTCTCTAACTAATCCCAGCACAAAGGTAGACCAAGCGTGGCCTGCGATGCATGACGAACTCCTTGCCACCACAAGGTAACAACTAACACGTCGGCGACTACTACTTGGCAACTATCGACGAATCCCTACATGAAGGACTCTCACGCCCAAAGTTCCAAGCAAATGAGCCTATAAATTTCCTCTCCTTTTACAGGAGATGAGATCGGAGTCTAGACATTCAGCTTCATATTGTGTAGCAAGACGCACACCCCCTGAGATCAAGCTCTCAAACCAGTGTCCAAATCTGACCTCCACAACCTCCTTCAGGCTAAGAAAGTGAGACACTCTCTGCGGTGCACACAGGGAGTCAGGCCTCTTACTAAACACTCATCAATCCCTCACTCCTATATTCACGCACATTTTCAATGTATTCACAGTATATTTTCGTGCACCTCTAAGCGTGCACTCCTTTCCATTTATTGCGGGAAATTGTTGACTTGAGCGTCGGAGTGTTTTCGATGGGAGAAATCCCGCCAGACATCTACCCCTATTTTTTGGTTTGTATTGAGAGGTTTCGGGTTCAAAGTGACAGAGACCGGTCCTGCTTGAGATTCGATCCGGACTAGAAATCCGAAGGCTCTCTAATCCGTACGACAACTCAGAACTCGGGATGCAACAAGTGCCATTGGCTATAATTTAAATTAATGATTTTAGTTAACTAAGTCAAATAACAAATCATTCATGATTTAAGCATCATTATGAATGTAAGGTATTTGACAATATTATCACCTTGTGTTGATATTCTTTTAGATTTCCTACCAATATAAATAGACTCTATTAAAGTATCCTATAATCTAAATTACTGCAATAAAATTATTGTAGATTTATTAAAAATTTTTCAAATTCACTTTTTTCCTGATACATGATGATTTTCAAGCACTACTGAACCTACCTTGAGATTAAATAAATAAGTTAACATAGTATCTACAATCACTCCTTTGATATACTTTTGTGATGACCCATATTTTATTTATGAATTATGGTGTTATTAAAATAATTTTTGATCACTTTAAAAAATAATTGTGTAATAAAATTGAAAAAAATAATTTTAAATAACCAAGTTTAATATTTGATGGGCATTTGACCTACGTGTGAGCACACTTTAGATAAAATGTCTCGTCGATATATACTCAAATAGTGCATGTACGTGTTTGGGATAAAATATTTGTACTTAATGTGTACTGAAGGGATACTCATACATAGTATAGATTTTGCTTAATGTATGATTTATCATGTGCGTATACGTCAATTGTTTATAAATAGGATTTTTTAGTTAATTTTGGGTCAATTTAAATTGATTTTTAAAAGAGTTGAGAGAAAGAGAAGATAAAAAGAGGCAGAAATAAGAAGGATAAATTGAAAAAAAATTAAGAAATTTTTAGGTAAAATTAGTTGAGATAAGTGCATTAAAACCTTATTTCTTTTGTCACCACTATTTTCTACTTTTTAAGAGTATTTATTATTTTAAATACTTATATATGTAATATTTTTATAATTAAGGAGTTTATATTTTACATACATATTATTCTACTCCTAGACTATGAAATGCTTATAAAATGCGTCCCTTCGATTCATATATATTATATTTAGGTGATATAATTTTGTAATATTATTTTTGCATGTCTTCCATTTTAAATTATATATTTTGCAAGCTTGAATCATCATAAAATTATGCATGCATATTTTTACATTTAAAAAAATTACATAAATTATGTTTAATTTCTAAATTTTAAGTTTAAATATTCTGTATAGTTCTAATTTAATTGAATTGATGAAATCTCCTCAACTATGTTAATTTCCCTACATTAAAGTTTCTGTATATTATTAAATTATATATTGCTATTCTTGCATATTATTAAATCAAATATTTAAGAATTAAATATAATTTATGTTATTTTTCTCAAGTTTCCGACATTTATAGTTCATATATTTTATTAAACCACAAATTACTGTTCATATATGGTCTTAAAATAAAAGCTAAATTCTATGCATGGATATGATTTCATTGTGATAGGGACATCAATAGTTGGTTGGCCTAAATGGAATAAGTGGCCCGAAATCGATAACAGTCCATTTATTTTCAGGATGGTCAACGCTATTGTTGGCAGCAATAGTGCATCAAGTAGGCCAGACGCGGCCCAAGATGAACACGGCCTAAATCGAAACAAGCCCACGTGCGCCTTCCCAATCCTCAATGGTCATCTGCCATAATTTTTCGCACCTCCAAGAAATACAATCTCATCTATAACGAAAATCTCCTAGAATTACAGCACATCATGAAAGAAAGCTTACAAACCAGCGCGCAATCTCCAGAGGACGTCTTAACGGTCACTGCATGCGGTATCTCCACAGAATGAAGGAAATCCTAATTCCTGACAGTTACAACGTAGAATGGTGTCCGCGCCCATACTGGGAAAGACAATGATCCCAATAGAAGGGGGGCATTCTGCCTCACCACCTGAGGAAGGCAGCGAAAGCCCATGGTTATAAAAGACCATGAAGATCTACTCCATAGGCACGCTCTCTTACATATTCAAGCTAATAGAAACTCTCTAAGCTCTCAAAGCGTCCCATTGCATTCATTCTCTCTCTCCCTCTGTCGCTAGTTCCCGGTGAACTCAGTACTTGGAGAGAACTGCTCTCTATGAGCACCCATGACCAAAGCAATTCACCACGAGTGCATCTCTGACCACCATTCTCCATCCCACCTTATCATTTAATTCTGTATTCTTTGCATTTACCTTCTCATCCTTAGAAGACTGCTTACTGACTTGAGCGTCAAAGTATATTCAGTGGGACCAAATTTTACCGTCACCTGACCTCTTGTTTAGAGTTGTGGTGTGCAAGATCCTAGGTGCGAAGGACGGTGGACTTAATCCGACAAACCTCGTAAGGTGCGGTTTTCACGATGTGGTAAAAGTGAGTGGTGAGGTTCCATATTCTAAAATATAGTAATTGGGAGGTAATTAAATTAAAATAGGTGAATTGAGGTCAGATGGTACGGGAGGAATCAGTTTAAAAAGCCCAAAAATCTAAAATTGGTAAAATCAAAAACTAAAATTGTAAACCACGAAATGTTAATTTGTAAATAAGATTTTGAGTTTTAAATTATGATAATCATGGCTTATTAAAGGAATATAATTAAAATTAGAATCTAAGGATGTGAAAAATTAGGATAGAAGGGTCGAAATGAGTCCCAAACAGTGTGTGCGTGAAGCTGGCTCATTGTAGGCTTGTCGCGGGCATGACCCGCGCCCGCCGTAGGCTCAAACCCCTAGTGAGCGCAAATTCCAGTGTGCTGGCGCCCGAAGTGTGCTCGCCATGTGCTCGAGCGCTAGCTTGTTATAAAGCCACATCGGGTTTTCCTTCTGTGTTATTTCTGTGGTGATAGAGAGAGGAGAGAGTGAGCACAAAGGGAAAGAGGAAAATTGAGGAATCTGAGCCTCCTGAGTCTGATTTTGAGCTCGAGCTAGTTAGAAATGTGGTAGATTCGGTCAAGACAAGTGTACTTATATCATCCTTTTTCGTTTTCTTATTTTCTTCGGATATCATCGTTTCGATATCCGGTTGAGTTTATATTTTGTAACTCCCAATATCTAAGCATGCATATAGGTAGATTTGATATCCGAAATTGTAGATTTGATAGGTTGTCAGACAAGGCAAATCCTAACCCACACGCCTGGACATGTTACTCACGAAAGTTTGGGGCTTTTGCTTAATTTGGGGTTGAATATAATTACCCACGATTTAGACATATAAATTTATCAATTGGGTATCTGAATTTGAGGTTTTATGTCAAATTTTGCTCGGGGAGACCCTAATCCGCACCCGGACCCCATTTAATGAATTAAATAGAGTTTGATACATAAATTGATTTAGGATAATGCTTACCCATGCATTGAATTTCATGATGTATCTGTTGGATGCCCGAAATTTTAAGAATTAACTGATATGTTTATCCAAACATTGTTCACATGCACTGTTCACATCGGTACTGTTCACCTGAGAATGTTAAACGGTATATTTCATAATTTTTTCATGTTTAACTAATAATTAAGTGATATGTATGTTTGTATATGTTCAATCGACTAATACGAAAGTTTCGGCATGTTCAATCGTAAAAGAAATTCGTATCCGAAAGCTTTTCAAGTCAATCTACTTTTCAATGATAAGAATTCTAAATCTTAGCTATGCATATGATATTCGTACATAAGTTAAGTCATGAAAGGATTTAAATCCGAAAGTAAGATGAAAAGCATATGAATATTCGGAGGGAAATTCCCTTAAGATAAGATAAGAAATTGAAACTTTGATATTTATTATCCGATATAAGTTATCTGTCATCTGAATTTGTCATCAGTTCCATAATCTATTCGGTCAGTATTAGTATTGTCATTTGTATCTAGTATCTGTTTCGTTAGTACCAATATTATCATCTGTATCTCAATCAAGCGTTAGTATTTGTATTATTATTCGTATCTCATTATTTGTTTCACAAGATTCGTTATTGCCATCAGTATACATTATATGTTTTATCAAGATCGATACTATCATCGTATCTATTTCTATAAGATTTTGTAGGCAAAAAGGAATAAAAAATTTGTATACAATTTTAGTATCCAAAGGGAATCAAGCCAAATATCAAAGTTAAATGTATTCCAACAAAATGTCTTGAATTATGTTTCATATTTAGGCATCCGCATTATGCTCATATTTCCTTTTTCTTGATTTATTTTGAATATATAACTTATTATCTTTGATCATATTGTGCTTTACTGAGCTGTTAGCTTATCCTTATTTCTTCTACGTTCCAAATGAGACCCACGAGCCGATACTCGTTTAGGAGTAAGGAGAGGGATTTGCTAAGGAGATCAGTTGGACCTCGAGGACTTAGAATCTAGAATATAGTTGATGTTACATTGTGTAATTACTTCATAGAAGATTAATATTGTATATTAAATTGTGGCATAGCTTGTTATATATTTTCATGGCATAGAATGCTTCCGTAGCTTATCTGTGAACATGGAATGCTTCCGCAGGTATTATGTTAAGTTTTGAATAAGTTCCTTGATGGCATCGTTATATAGATCCAATACGGTAGTTAAGAGTATTGTATTGGAGTCATAAATGATATGGCATTTGTTGATCCTATAGATGTGTCGTGGATTAAATTTTGAGGACTGTCTATGTATATGTCTTGTGTAGGTTGTATATATTCAGACTGTTTGTATGGATTTTGTCTATTTTAAAAGAAAACTTTGCTCAATTTTCTATAGAATACATGTATAGAATTGATTGCGTATTAGTTTAATTTAGATAAGTATGATTATTGACGGAGGTCATTAGTGGATTATGATCCTTTTCATCATAGAACTAATGTGTCCCTAATCTGTTCAAAGTTTGGATTTAGGACACATCATTGGGCCCCGTCATGGAAACACTGACGAAAAGCCAACCAGCTACTTCTGCTTAATGAAGCATCATCTGACGAAATGGTGAACACAAGGGATCAAGCTAGCATTTTCGCCAAGGAAGTCACCTCCCCAGACCGTGACCACTCAACTAGTAGTCGGGCTAGAGAATAGGCTGCTCTAATCTTCCTGTGCATGACAGAGCAGATGAATAAGATGCCTCAAATGCTCTAAACGCTCTACACACGCCGGGGCAAAAAGACGTCGGGGGCTCAATCCTCCTCATCCCCAATGCCAGCCTTCAAGAGAGGGGGCTGGAGGTGGAAGAAGTAGACCAAGAAGACCTCGAGGCCAGGCAACTCTCACATTCCTGTGGCCTCCAACACCCAAAGCCGCTCAAGGCTTGAAGGGCGCTTGGCCCGTGGGACTCCTGATGAGAGTCCCAAAAGAAGGAATCTTCGGTATTCCTGGGATGAACAGAGGCCTCCCGTGCAGGAGGAAGCCTCTCGAGTCATCCGATCGGCGACGCTCCACACTGCAGAAAGAACAGAGTTGGGAACCTATTTCAACTCTAAAACATTTGGAAACTTCTCCCGGGTGGAGGAAAAAGTTCAGAAGATTTGGAACCGCATGTTTAAAGAAGACAACGAGCACGTGGCCGATTTGAAGAGATCTCCGTTCGCCATGGAGATCTGAACCCAACCATTGTTGCCAAAATTCAACTTGCCAGCCCTGAATTCTTACGATGGGAACACTGATCCCATGGATCACTTCTCATTGTAACATCACGAGGAAGGTAGGCCCACCTTTCTTCTAGTCCATTTTAAGTTGTAGCGTAAACAATATTTTGTACTTACCATTTCTCTCAGATTCTTCTGGCATTTTAGAGACAATCACTAGACATGAACTCTTACCCATGAGGAGAGCCCTGCTTAAGTGGGGTATGGACATTCCTTTAGTTGCCATTTTCATGATCCCCGACAAAAAGTAGGTAATGAGTAATGACAATAATTTTAAAACTCCCAAAAAAAAATCCCAAGTCATAAATGGATATACCTAAATACAATACCCAATACCGGGTCAAACCTAGCAAAAATCAAAATGTCAATAATAATTATAACAACAATTATATTATTACTCCGAACTATCTGTTCAGATTTTAAAATACTAATCATAATCAGCTACACAAATTGCAAGGAAAACAATATTCCAAACACTACAGAAATTTTGATTTTGATTCTATATAAATAATAAAATGCCATAATTTTGATACCAAAGAAATCCGAACTATCTGTTCAGATTTTAAAATGCTGACCATAATTTGCTACATGAATTGCAAGTAAAACGACGGTCCATACTCTATAGAAATCTTGATTATGATCCTATATAAATCATAAAATACCGCAATTCCAATACCAAAGAAATTTAAGACATGTCTATATCAAAATACAATATACAAACGTCAACCTATATATAATCTCCTCTATAAATCTGAAATATAATCGTGGACTTAACTATAAATTTAAGCATCATAAAATATAAATAAAATTTTTATGAACGTCTTTATCAAAATATCCCGCAAGCAATTCATAACACTTTAATATGAAAGGGTTAGAAATAGTAAAATCATCAGTAAAATGTTCAATAAATATTAGTGTATATAGATATATATGACGAAACAAACACATTCATAAATTAGAATGAAGAAGTGAAAATAATAATGTGTAGAAAATCTGATACAAATCAAAAGTCTAACAAGAGAAATATTCAACTGTATCAAACATCCAATTATTCTAATATCTAATGCAATTTCGTACATAAAATTTATAAGTTTTATACAAATATCATATTGTCCAAATGTACGAAATTATCCAAAATCTCAAGATAAAAAATTCAAATCCCAAAATCAGATAAATTTGGGTATCAAGCAAATCATGTAAATCTCAAAGTCCGAACGTCTCAAATGTTAGATAATATGTATGATGAATATCGACAATCCAAAACATTGCTAAATTTAAGAACTAAGGTTCAAAAGACTACTTTTGAGAAAGGGCTATGCATGCCCCTAATAACCTTAAGCCAAATCACTACTATTTAGACCAGTTGGTGATCCGTCTATATATATATATATATTTTACAGATGAGGTCAAATACTACTTTTTTGCCACATTTGGATAAAATATAATTTTTAAATTTATCTGAATATATTATGATATTTAAAAATATTATTTTTATATAATTTCTTATAATAGTTCTCAACAAAATTTTATATCGGGAGACTTTATAATAAATGTCCAAAACTTTTCCTTCCTATTAGAAAAGTACAAATTTCTTATTTTGAAAATAATATAAATACTAAATTTTTTACCTTACCAAAAAAGTATAAATATTAAATTAAATAATAAAATAGAGTTCAATCGAAAATACAAGTATGAACTACGATATGCAAGGTCAAATGCACATTTTCCTGAACTTTATTTAATAAATATTCATATATATATATATATTATCTATTCATACAAATTAAGAAAAAATCTTAAATGTTAGGTAAAACCAAAGTAAAACTTCAAAATAACCGGTAAACCTTAACAAAAACTTTTAATGTTAGGTAAAACTAAATCAATACTTTAAAATAGCTGATAAAACTTCATGCATACATATATATTCAAAGTAGGAGAAGTAAAAGATGGCATGCATATATGATAAACTATCAAACGTAAATAAAATTAAAGGAAAATTGAAATAGGCTAAAGGTTGGGCTTTGAAATACTTATCATTACTATTTGATCTTAGAGATCTAATAAGATCATATTTTAAAATCACATCTCTTCTCTTTCTCTCTTATTTTTCTCTTTTCTTTCTCTCTCATTTCTCTTCTTTCTAACAAAAATGTCCAAAAATAATATCAATACAGGTTATATAGACAAATCTACACATAAACACCAAGTGCACATTAGGTGCCGCCTAAACCCTTAGTTGCCCACTAATGCTGCGTCAAGTGGGGTTTAGATATGCGCAATCTGCCAATTCTGTACACAAGCATTGTAGGGGCACGCTTCAAGTGTGACACAATCTGTTCAAAATATATTTAAGCGTCGCAAAGTCGCTCCTCAAGCTAGCATAATCTGTCTAAAATATGTATGAGCATATATATGGTTAATTATCCGGCGGCAATTGAACCCTTTAAACACTTGTCCTCCATTTTTGAAAACTTCCTTGTTTGTTTTATGAGAATCAATGGGATGTTTGTGAAATGGACCATAGACGATACAAATGAAGTATATCTTAAATAATAAATTTGATTTGAATTCATTGATAACTGGTGTTAGAGCTTAATTTGAAACCTTAGATTGGTTTTCTGTGCACTATAGCAAAATAAAGAGCAATTAATGGCCCTAGAATTTTCCCCAGAAGATCTTGCCAACGTTGAAATTAATATATGTTTTATTAGTTGAGAGAAAATTAGGCGAGCGACTAACATTGGCGATTAACTAAGGAGACTAGGAATCGTCATTGAAAGATAATCCTTGTGGCGAGCCATCTTTAAAATGAGGGACGACTACCTTACATAAGTGTTAGTACAATATTCGGAGAAAATCTTTTTTTTTTGTCTTTTTCTAGCTTAATGCCTTTCTTTTTCTGCTTGCTTAACTCCCGAAATCCTCTCCATTTTTATAGGTAATAGATGAATAGTCAGAACAGTTATCTTTTATATACATGCCTGCATTTATAGCTTATTTTGATTGAATACATGTCCAGACTCTAAATTATCATATCTAGAGGAATATAAGATATCATATTAGATATCTCAATGTTGAGAATCTGGCACTTGATGCGCCCCACTACCCTCCAACCATGCTCCACTATCATATCTAGCCCTTGCCCAATTGCATTTCCATATACCTTTTTAGGGCTAGTTGTTTTTAAAGTGGTCGTTTTCAGCTCTAACCGACTTTTTCAGAATTAGAGTGTGATAGTTTTAGTCGACACTGTATATTTAATTTAATTAGTTATCACGTCAAGATAATTATTAATCTCTAAGACCTAGACCAATATACTTGACTTGTGTTGAGTTTAAATATGTTATTTTGGATTAGGTTATTGACTCGAGTTTTTTTATTCAATTATTTTGAGATAACCCATCAAATCCGGTCCCAACAATATTAATATTTTATACTTATTTATTAAAAAAATATATTTATACAGAACAACAAAGCAATGTCTATTACTCTATCTATAATATAACGAGGGTGTTCGAAAAATGTTCAAACTACATTCCTCAATCGTTGTCGAAAATACAGTCTGGACTCCACAATGAAAAAGGGTGAATGAATCTGACTGGACAGTGTATTGCTGAAAGCTGGAATCTTAGCATACGCAACGCATTCAAATTTGACTCTTCTATTAATGCAGCAATTTGGCTTGCCGAATGTCCAAGTAGCGAGCATGATATCGACTGAATACGCACGTGCTCGTTAGGCAGTGGGTCCATGCTGCTCATTTATTTGTCTTCTTCATTTTTTTCTTTTAGAAAAAATGGAGAAAACTGTTGCCTTTGTCAAATAATATTTCTATTTAATTTGGAGGTTTCAAGCAACGTTGAAAAAAAATAATATTTTTTTTCTAGAAATGACCAAAAAAAAAAAAAACCAATATTCGTAGTTCTCTTTTATTCTATATTTTTTGGTTCAAAGAAAATTCTTTAAATAAACAAAAATTAATTACGAATTGATTTTCTAGTATGATGTAGTAAAAAATGAGATGAAAAAAATAAGTTGTTAAGAAAAATAAAACTAAAGAAATTAGGGATAAAATAAAATTAGATAAAAGTATGTGATAATAAGTGATGGGTGTGGCTAGGAAGTTGGCTAAACCTAAGAACGAAAGATTGAATCAACATCGCCTAATGGGTTGAGTCTGCCTAAAAATCATTATGCCATGAGCTATCCTGTATGTAGTCCGTCTTGTTGAGAGTTGACCTAGAAGATGACCATCCAACCGAAGGCCATCTATGTAGAAGTTGTTATGTCAGATGGCCTTTTAAAGATTATTTGATAGTAACCATTCTAATGCGCCACATCTTAGAAAATAAGTCCGTCAAGCAAAAAGACAGAAACAATTCGTCTTGTATAAGCAACCATCCTATATACGCAGCACACATATACTAGAGTCTCTGTCAAGTATGGTTAAAGGAGCCAACTATTCCAATTAGACTGCGCTAAACACATTTAAAAGACAATTCATCGTAAGGATTAATAATTTGTAGTACCACATTTATGCAAGACACCCTAAACCCATATATATGAACATGATAGCCGCTTCTTAAGGTAGTAAGTCCAATATCCCATGAGAATATGGGTATTACAGGTTTCTCTTGATGTTATCCAATATAGCAAGAGTACTAAGGGGAATTCATCAACTCATGCCCCTTAAACCTTATCTAACTTGGCTTTTTATCCCAAATGATTGTCCGATTGGCTACGTCTGTCTGCCTGTTCTTTTGAGGATATGAAATTGAGGTATAAACTAAGATAGCATGGCCTAAAAAGTATTTTATGAATCTTTTACGAGAAAGGTGGGCCTTTATTGGTGACTATGATGTTTAGAATTCAAAATTGGCATATAATGCTTTATCGTAGGAATTCAGTAGTATTCAATTCCATAGTCTTGCCTAATAGGGAAACCTTCACCCACTTAATGAAGTAATCGATACCTAAGATGATAAACTCCTGCTTCCCAATTGCCACGAAAAACGGTACAATATATCAAACTCCCATTGCATGAATGGCTAAGTAGTTTTTAGGGCCTTGAGTTTTGTTTGTTGTTGTTTTAGGATGCTTCCATGAATTTGTAAATTGAAGCACTTCTTAACAAAATTTATAGTGTCCCATTTTACGATTGGGCAGTAATATTCTTACCTTATTATTTCAAAAGTAAGATTCCTTCCCTTAATGTGTGCTCTTTAAATGTGGAGATGCACTTCTATTAATGCATATATAGCCTCTACTAAGTCAGACAATAGATATAAGGTATAAAATAAACCCTGTGATAGATAACTTATCTAAGGTGCAAAATATACCTTATGGTATAATGACTTGTCCATAATCATGTATGAACTTGCGCTTTCATAGTCATTTTGCTTCTATCTAATCATCCAATAGTTTGTTAGATTGAAGGTATTTAAAATAAGGACTCATCCAAGATATTTTGTCAAAAACTTGGAAGACTTCCTCTTGTTCCCAATTACCAGGACTCTACAGAACCTTTTGTATATCTCAGGTGTGTTGCTTTGGGTAACATGATATCACCATCTTTGAGAGGAGGTTTGGCCACATATTTAGCACGTATTGTAACATAATTACTGTAATGGATAGACATAATTTATGTACAATAGTAATTTACATTAGCAAAGTCAAGGTATAGTGCTTGTCCCCAAGCGTGGTGTTAACTAGTGCACCGACTTAGAAGATACAGCGCTTGCCCCCAAGCATTGCACCATCCATTGCTCAATTTGCAAGGTATAGTGCCTAATGCATCGGGCGACATCAACCCTAGAAAGAGGGACAATTGGCATAGGAAAACGTCTAGGGCCAGATATTGGCTTAATGTTTCACCCATAGTCTTGGTAAGATTTGCACCGACTTGATAAAATGCCATCTTGCTAGAGTAATGATAGCATGGAGGGATTGTACCTACCATCAAATGCCGAGTGGCATCCTCCACCCAAATCACCTATCTAATGGAAGCCAGCCATACGTTTAGCCAATGGGGTCATTAGCACGATCAATGGAAAAACCTGCTCAAATAAATATCTTAGCTTATATGAAGAAGCTAGAATATCTAGCAAAGAAGAGTAGAAAAATTGAAGGAATTAGCAGAACTAGTATTATAATATCCAATAGTTTTCAATGAACTCACAAAATATCATTTCAATAGTTAAACGACACAACTATCTCCGTTTGAGGGTAGGTACTCCGCCAAGATTATATGCCAATATCAGTCCACATTTTAGCTGATCACCCATGTTCATTATCTTTTCCACTAATTTTCAGTTAATTGAAAACATACTAATTTAAACGTTGGAGATGTCCTTTCAAAATACTAACCACATTCCTCTTCTTTGTCATGCATAGGATATTGAATTTAGAATTTGGGTCAAATTCCTGTCCCATTGAGAAGATCCTAATGAAACTAGTATTCCAGATATGCATCAACATCTATTTATTTTTACAAAAAAATTATAATTTTTTTGAATAGCTTTTAAAAATATCTTATAAATATCTTAAAAATAGTATTAATATATTTATTTATATTAAAATTTTTAAAATTAATACAAAAAAAGATAAAAATTTAAAATAAAAAGATTTTCATAGTAATTTAAAAAATATACACATAAAAGTTTGGAATGAAATAATATTATTGAATTGAGTGGATGACAACTTGACACGACACCGAAGAAAAAAATTTTGCCGTGATGGAAGCAGATCAGAAATTTCAGCAATAATACCAAACGGGGATCTCTATATCTCTCTCCAAATCCTGACCGCATGATCCCATGGATCCGTACAGTATGTCTAGTGAAGGGTAGGATTTTATCCTATTTTTTCGGCTGCCAACCTGAGCTGTTATGCAACTTCCATATCTATTGATTTATATCATATAGTTAAAAATAAATAAACATTAATTATTTTGAAAATATTAAAAATCAATTAAAGTTATCTATAACATATTTGAAAATATATAATCAAAATTTAAATAAATAAAGTCTCCGGTTTGAATATTAGTGAAAACATGTTAAAAATATTCTCTTTTTATCTAGTTTAATCCAATTTAATATTTAATAGAAATTTCATGCTATTAAATATTATATTATTCAATATCATATAATATTAGATTTACCTAACTGTGATAATTTTTGTCCTAGACGTTGAAGCGTCTCGAACCTGGCCCCAGGCTGGTGTTGGTCAGCTCCGCTTGACTTCAGCTGTTGCTTCTCTTTAATAGAAAGAGGAGGTCATAAATTATACACCACATAAATATTATATAGATTATAAAATATATTGTTATATTAGTTTATTAATAAAAAATAACAAAAAGTTGTTTATATATTTTTGATAGAATAACAACGGATATAAAGTATGGGTGCTACCAAAGAATTTTATTTATGGATATTTATATATATTTGTCTAAATAAATATATATCTTTAAATATGGACACTAAAATCAAAATATATCATATTAGTCTGTTTAAATTTTTAATATTGTTTGAAATTTAGATTTTATGAATAAAATAACTCACTTTATATAATTTAAATTTTCTTGGTTTGAGTATGCCTTGTTTTCGAATCAACAATAATCTTGTCACATAGTACACATGCACAACCTAAACCCGAAGAACCTAACGTGGATCAACCACACGAAACCTCAAATCACAACTAACGGTCATAAATAAAGCACCAATAATAAATGTTCAACTCCTCATAAATATCGAGGGACTAATGACAAAGTAAATCTAAGACACTAAGGGATGTAACACCGAAATAATACCATCTAGGGAATTGAAGCCCCTCCATGCTCAACATAAGATAATTAGATTTCGACATTCTCCACCTACAAGCTTCTTGGCAAACGCCCCAATCACTGACTAGTTCTACCATCCAACACTATTCTAGAACTAATAAAATATAAAGGTTAACTAAACACTCAACAAATAATATAATAAAAATAAAGCAAGTATTAATTATCTTGGATACTAATATCAAAATATGTGAGAGTAATAACAAGATCATAACGATCAACCACACTTTATCCAAGACTTTAGGCCACACTGTAATCAAGACTCAAGGATGCTACAGGGATAAGCTGTCAAGGGGATTACCACCAAATTTGAAATACCAGAAATGCATCTCGGATTTCATATAATTCAAATATTAATAAGAATATAAAATTTATTGAACCTATTTTAATAAGAGTCACTACGATTCATATGCACTTAACAATCTCATTAGATCTTATTTTATGACTAGGTAACTACTATAAGGTAACTAATATAAGGTAACTAATCTTGTCTCCCTGCAAATGCATGGCCTCGTACAAGTAGCGAGGCAACCTGTGCGGCCAACAAACAAAAAAGAATAGCCAGCCACAGACTCTATCGACAAAGCATGCGGGTAGAAATTTACACTACCTCCCAGATAGATGAACGTACATGATGGGAAGACCCAACGGACTCAAGGCTTGGAGGCACCCCTCAGAGCTTCAAGAATCAGAGCACCTAAGTGGCGCCCTTCCTCGGCAACAGCTCCATTCACTGAATCCTCTTCTTCGATCTCTGCCTTCGTTTGCTCATCATCACTTTCCTCCTTGGTCAAAGGCCAAGAGGAAGAGGGAGACGATGCTCCTTGCGCCATGGCGAGCAAAGTTGAAATGTTAAACACATTCTCTCTTTTTGAAGTCCGAAAGTGGATAACACATAGCAATCTCTGGGCACATCGAATCAAATGTAAAGTAGCGCTTTCTTGGTAGAGTTTTAGATAGCAAGAGACTTTAGGGCTTATTGGAACTGCGGAGCACGACAAATCAAAGCCGAAGATGGATCAGGGTAGCTTGCCTGCCAAGCCAATAGGCAAAGGGCCGATGGATGGAGCGTACAAAGTCGATCGTGCACTTGTCGTGTGACCTGTTGGTCCTAAGCAATGTTTTGCGCAAAGCGACCCAACTAGAAAAGAAAGAGCTCTACTCTATGTTATGCTAGGAGGGCACTCAAGTGGAATTTCAATCAGATGCAGGTATCCAATCCCACTGCTGACACATCCAGCGAATTCCTGGTCCTTGATGAATGGAGAGCCACCTTTTACGTTAGAAGAGTAAAAGGTCTGGGGCATAACAGGATGAACCAATGCGAATGAGTGTAAGCTTCGTTTCCTGAACATCATTGATGCTGACCACACTAGGTGATACCGTGGTAGCAAGAGAGGCCAGGCGATGACAATTGAGAGGTTGTCACTGAGCATTCCTAGTCACACGGGAAGAGAGGTAAAATGGCAAGACAAGGCCATACACTCGTTTGGTTCCTCGCGAAGTATAGCGCACATCCAAACATCTGATTGGGGAATGGTGCAACGCCCATGAAGCTCGGGCGAAAAGGGAAGGCCTGCCAGGTCACGTCTAAATTAATCATCCTGAAAGTAGAAGCAAAAGCAAAAATGTTTGTGGAAACCAAGCGGGGAAGAAAGCGGTTTAGTGCAGTGCTTAAATAGGTAGTGTCCCAACTTGGCAGCAGTGTCATTTGAAGACATTGAAGTGCTGTGTCTCTCTCAATGGTCACAACATGTGCCCTTGCCCTGGCCAGCAATGGTGCATCTTTTCACTGACACCATTATAGAGTGGGACGTGCCACCTTCCCACTCACTTTGCCAGTTACCAAGACACCTGGATTAATGTGATGGCGGCATAGAGCAATTGATGATGCCTTGGTGAATCATTTCCCAAAGTTAGCAACCCATTAGATCCAAGCCCTGGCAAACTCGAGGCCGATTTGACCAGCCGGAGCCATGGCTGAGCATTGGATAGACCATCATGAGTTGGACCGTTAGAAGACTGAGACGCCAACTAGCCGAACATCAAGTCGTCAAGAAGTCTAATAGCAGAAACTGGTGGCGCCAGACTCCAGGCAGGCTTCATGAGCCGCTGTCCCTACCAAGCATGGGGGCAAGTTGTGAGCTGAACCACCAGTAGCATGAGTTTCCAAAGGACAGGACTGTCAGATCGGCATAGCCCGAGTAGCCAAAGGCAATGCAAAAATACTTCAATCATTCACAACAAGTAAGAATATTGGAGCCAAACAATAAAGACAAAAAATACTCAGTAGTTCCATTTCTTAATTCCTTTTACAAAATACAAAGTCTCCAACAATAAATATACAAACCAAAGGGAAGAAAAATACACGAAATGACTATTCGACAATGGAAACCCTACTCCACAGGCACGTGACCTTGGAACGGAACCTCAGTGGCTAGAGCACCATGTTCTGAATGGTTGAAGAGATCATGCTCCTCCGCACCGCCTCCCTCAGGCTGCTAAAGTGGAAAGCGCATGCCAAATCCCTCCTTGGCAAGAGTACGGGATCATTTATCTGCTCTCACCCAGGAGGCGACCAATAGAAACCTTCGACTGAGACAGGCCGTAGCCACACAGCTTGAGAATCTGTACAAGACCAACTATGGCGGTGATAGCCCAAACCCGGGGGCCTCAGAAGGAGCCCCTAGTAGTCATCTACAGGCCTACATGGGCAATAGATGGGGTAGCTGCTCCCCCTGACGGGAAGGGAGAGAAGCGACACTCTCCCCTCCAAGGGCTGAGTAGCCTCTCCACTAAGCCACCTTGGCTAGGACTATGCGACGCCAGTAGGGAGAGGAAGATAACGACGGGCCCAACACCTAGATGCCCACTTTACATCGTTGAAGCAACCGAGGAAGGGAAATCATGACAGACTTCAAACACATCTTCAAGCCATCATGTTATAGCCGGAAAAGGGGGTCGGTGAGCTATCAATGCAGAGGATTGCATCTGGCAATGCTATCCGCAAAGAATCGTCCGGACTAGCAAATCGCCCTCGAATCTTTCTAAATATGGCACTGAATTACTGAGCTCTAGTACGAAAAGGCTGCGGAATGCCTTGAAAAAGAAATGCGAGTGGAGGACTTGCACAACGATGTCCTGTCAGGATCATGCTGAGAGTTGAAATTTCAAACCTCCCTGCATGGGGGGCCAGTGATAGGTCCAATTACTTCATGGATCAACCCAAAATTCAGCTCACCAATTTGTGAACCCAGAAGGCAAAAGCCCAGTGAGGCCTAGAGCCCAGAAGACGCCATGACTAGTCCCAACTTGGGTGATTCGACCCGACATAGGCCTAGTGCTTGGTTGCCCACACCCGGTAGGTGGGCCCATGCGCCCTACTAGTGCATGCCCTTCCAGCCTAGCGAATCCTTCCGAAAAGGCAATTGTCATAAATGCAGCTAGGGAATGACTCAAAGAAGGAAATGATATTCTTAGATTAGTCACGGTTACCATGACAGGCATCCTCGATTACGTAATCGTTCCTAAAAATGAAATTACAATTGACAACCATCCATGATTATCAATACAACTCAGTAATCCCGCGTGATACAACAGTCCAGCCTTGGTGCTTAAGTCAGAGTAAACCGCCTATATCACCTATAAACACCTCCCTTCCTTAACAGAAAAGTGGGGCCTCTAGTGGCCAAAAAACCCAAACCACACAGAAAAACCCTAAGAGAGGAAGCGACAAAGAGGAAGGGAGATCTCCACCATCGATTACGTAGAAAGGCAAGGAGCTCTCTAACGTTGTTGAGGCCATGTACCCCCTTGTGCGACTCCTTTTTCTCTCACTCTCAAGCCACCTGCCGCGCAAATCACACGGAACAGATTATTCTCCATCGAATAACCTCCGTCAATGGCAACACAAACCACAGTCCATAATTAATACCATGGATTCTACAGAAAATCCGGCAGAGTTTCCTCTATAATTGGACGAAAACCAAAAATACAACCTGTTTAAATATCCTGTACAAGCACACAACTAATCAAAGGCTTAACTCAAAGCCTACAACACGCCACACAGGATCACAATACTGCCATATCATCCATGGCTCCAATACAAGACACAACCTACTATCTTGGATCTAGAAAGATGCCATCTAATGAACCAAACTCGTAACATAAATATACAGACGCGGAAGCATACTAATTCATCATAAATACGGAAACATAACAAAACCATAAAACAATAACAATAATGAGCCACGCCAAACTCTAAGTGGCTGCTCAAAATCCGATCCAACTCGAGTCCAAAGCTTTTCGCGCACTCGCCGTCCACCCAATCACATTAAGCAAGCTTCTCTCCTCCTTGCTCTATCTATCCGGCGTCGGCTAAGTGTTCTCATCCGAAAGGAAAACATCAAATGACAAGAGTGAGCTAATGCTAAACCAAAGAAATGTAATCATAGACACCCTCCAAGACATGTACAAGAACTGAAACCGGAGGGAATACAAGCACTCGCCATAACCAAGAAATAGGAGAAGGAACAGGAACAACTGGAATCACTTGAGTCCTACCGTTCTCACGATTACACTGATTGTTCATCATCTAGATTCACAAGATTCTCACGATTCTCATTACAGTTTCACGGTTCTATCTTGAATCACTTGATTCACGAGTTCATCGATTGGACATTATTCATTTTCATTATTATATCATCTTTGCGGACCCCGGCTAGTAGATCGTACTAACCAACGATGCGAGAGAACGAGGACAGGAATGTGTTCGCTACACATTCTAAAGCCACGACTACTATTTTAGGTCGGTAGCACACGACCATCGGTTGCATCCATGCAACAATCATCACAGACGATTACATCTCAATATGTAGCGTCGACAGACACACCCCACACCCCCGGGGTCCAGGGCAATCCTCGTTCTTCCACAGTAGTTTCCTAAAGCGTACCACAAACATCACCCGCTCCCACGAGCGGTCGGAATACGTGGCCAAGTATTCCTCGGGTTCACACCGCGATGGCCATGGTATACTAAATAATACTACCCATACGACTCAGGGTCCTAGTTTCAAGGTTAGATTCAACACTTGGAGAGGGTAATCCACATTTGCCATACAATCATATCTTGGGAAACCTCTTTCCCATCACAATCATCTCCAACCGGGAGATTACATCATCAAACATATCTCCATCCAGGAGATCATATCATCACAAGCACAATGTGGACTCCCATCCATTCTCGTCACGGTTCTCCATATCCAATGGAATTCAATTCTTTATTCACGATCAGTGGGACTCAATTCCCTTAATCCACAACAAATCACTCCAAGTTCACAATATAGATTAGTTTGCATACCTCAATTGATCACAAGTCACTTTGGAACCTCCAAGACTCATTCCTCCGCCTCCAGCACACGGATTCACATTCGGGGCTTACTTTTACGTTTAATCATTTAAACGTTACTTTCATTACAATTATGATCACATATCACTTTGCATCTCTTATTTCGTTTTGGGTGAACATTATCAGATTTCTCTTTGGCCACCCGGACGCCGTACACGGTTTGATACTTGGAGATCGGCCGTCCGGTCGATCTGTACGCACAATTCTTACACGATATTTCACATCGGGTTCGATTTATCTTAACACGAGGGTGGAAGTATGCAACTTCCCATTCACTTTCGGGTTAACGATTACGGAATTCTTTCAAGGCTCCCTCGGATGCCATTTAACGGGTCAAATCTTACGGATTCGCATCCGATCGATATATACACACATTGGGGTTCGTGGATTCGTATTCTAGGGTCATTTCATCATTTCACGAAGGAGGAAACATGCAATTTCCACCTTCGGTCTCGGTGAATAGAAACAGCGCCCCTTTAGAGGGCTCGGGCCGCGCGAACGGGTCCAAACGTGCAAGATCGGACCCGCGGCCAACATATGTACATCATTGGGACGTGGGGATTCCAATTTTGAGGTCAATTTCATGATACGAGGCGGGAAACGGAAAAACCCCCAAAATCCCGTAGGTTAGGGTTTCTAAAACCCACCCCCGCGAATCGAACACGAATTGGACAACTAACTACATTTTCTTGGACCTCAAGGCATGGGTATCGAGATCCTAACGTTCCCCGTGGGTATCGACACAAAATACCCAACGAAAATACATAAAACAACGAAAGAGAACGAGAAGTGGGTATGAGAACACTTGCCTTGATGCGTGCTTTCACCTTTATACCTGGCTCTCGAGCGGAATCGGACTCTCGGGCTCGATCTCCCTTCTTCTCTCTCTAAAATCGGCGCCTCCTCTCTCCTCAAACCCTCGGCCGAACGCGAAAAATGGGAGAAAAGAGGGTGCGACGGATATTTATAATGCGCCTGCCGCCCGAGCAGAGCTCGAGGCCAGCGGGCGGCCGCCGTGCTCGCTGCCACCCGCCGAGCCACGGCTCGAGCGCCAGAAAGCGCAAGCTGCCGGGCGTGGCTTCAATGAGCCGGACCCGAATAGTTTTCTCGATTTTCTTTCCGGTACCAAACCTTAATCATCCCAAAGGATTAGTATTAATCATTAACATACTAATCACCTTATTATTATCAAGTTTCTAAATCCGGAACCTCACAACTCTCCCCCACTTATAAAATTTCGTCCCCGAAATTTAACGAGCCTCGAACTCCCAAATCTGGGGGGAACTCCTCAAAGACTGAAATCATTTACTCGGACAATGCCAATTTTAAAACCTCAAGCATTGGCATTTTCCTAGTTCTCATCACAAAACAAATCCTTAGCCTCTCAAAACGGCTCAACTCGGTCACTTATCGATTCTCTCATCCATCAATACAAGGAAAACCTCATAACGATCCTCCAAATTTCAAAAGTGACCTACAATCATGCCAGACATCTTCCAACCTAATCCGACACTTCCAACGGATCAATGATCTTTCTCTTGAATTCATTTCATGCCTTGAAAGAAATCGGTCACTAGAGCCTTAACCTTATCTAGAAACCTCTGGGCCATGGGCCCATGACGCTTCCACTGCGCTACTCTGATTAATCCCCAAATCATCAAATTACGCCACGATCAAAACTCTAATCATGACGATCACCCAAAGAGTGGACAGAACTTTCAATCCTTACCCAGAATTATCAAAATTCTGGTCATTTGGTAACCTCAAGATCCCGTCGGCATATCAACGAGCCAACTGACTAGATAAGAATGCGATATTCTAACACCCCGTCATTTGGACTTCCTAGCGGTTCGTCCTTCACATCCACCATGAAGCTTCAAAGACATACAAGGCCCAAGACACGCAGCATCAATTTCCAACATTGATGCCTGCCCTCCCGAGGAAGACACCGAGGTTTGCTTTCTCAACCTTTAAACAAATCTGACCACATGCAAGGCCATATGATCATCTTCCTATCTCCGAAGACAATACTCCTGAGTTTTCAAAAGAAAAACCTCAATGGCCAATTTCCGACATACACGTGGGGGTAACACTAATTTGACTCCTCTCCCACTTATCTCAAGGGTATTACATTCCACAAGAACTTATCAGACCCATTAGGGGTCAACCCAAATGACATGAACGTCACCTGGCCCTATCCGATTAAATCCAAGATGATTGCATACTTCCACAACACAAATCGGCCTCCTCAATCAGCCGCACTTAAAATCCCAAGTCCTCAAAATCATGCAATTATAAAGCCACAAGCTTAGGAAGGCATTTTCTCAACTAAATTCGCATTCCTTTCTCACCGGAACATGCGAATTATCAGCTATCCATAATCCATGACTCAATCCTTAAGCAATTGCACACACCATCGATATCTTTGAATTCCTTAAGGAAGCCACCTCATCATGGACCCAAATATGGCCAAAAGATCAACCCATCAAATTTCATGAAACGCCGACGAATCAACAAAACCCAAACGACGTTTCCTGAACTTCATAGTGGCCATACCCATAACATGAATACCATCGGGGCTACCACTTCCATTGATCCACAATTAAGACGCTATGGACCTAATTCGATCTTAGAATTCATCAAGCTTGTACAACAGTTCACATAATTTACCTATCCAATCACAAGATCCGCCTATGAAATCGTCAATCTCCTAGGCAACCCCATTCCAAAATTCACGAACAATCTGATCGGTCCATCTTATTTACCTCGAATGTTCTGGAGCACTTCACATGATGCAAAACTGATATCTCCTCAGCTCTACATGGAATCCTCAACAATCGACGTCAATTTTTGACATAACCTCAAATTCTGGACCAACAGATACATCAATCTAATCTTCCTTTTGATGACATTCTTGATCCAATGATCTACAAGAAAGACGATGTCAATTTCTTGATACCTCGATCAATTTAAACTCATGCTTCAAATCCCACAACCTAATAGTCGGATGTTATCTTTTACCAATCCGACCATATTAGCACTGCAGTTTGTCCACCGAACTACTATTAAGATCAAATCACGACTTAACACTTTAACTATTTCAAGTTCATACCCAAAATCGCACAATTGAATCACAAGGCACAATATGTTTACCAACCCAATTCAGATCGATTCAACAACTTACTGACCTTAAGCGTCACATCACGATTGGCACCACAAGATGGTTTAAGTTAACTCAACCAATCGTATCCACGAACTCCAAAGTATCACAACTTCAACTCCGCTTGCATCGAACTTAGATCCTTAATCCCAGGGATCACAAAACCATAGACATAATCGGGGTCCTCAAGATGCAAGGGCTGTGACATCACGATTGATAATTCCATTTCTACCCTGGCAATCCACAAATTCCATTCATGCTTCATCACTACCGAAACTCTGATCTTAAGGCTCTGGGTTTCCTCACTTCACCGTCGGAGAACATAAAAGATCGAGTCGTTCACTAATTTATATAACAATCCAAGTTTGGGGACGCATCAATTATTATTATTATTATTATTATTATTATTATTATTATTATTATCATTCCTATTATTATTATTATAAATTTGTATCATATTTATTATATTACTATTACATATCAAATATTAAAATATTAATTTTTAACTTATTTTATTTTAATAATTAAATAAAAAATATAAAATTTTAATTATATTTTTATTTTATTTGATTATTTAACAATAAATATTTTATTTTTTATATTATTTTATTTTAATAATTAAATATACGGTGATTTCAAGGACACTAAAAAAACGGGAGATTCGTCCACTGGCCCAAATTGACGCGGTCGTTTCAAACACAGTGAGGGATTTTGAGAGCTGAGAATCTTCCCTCCCACTTTCCCTTCCCCAACTCCACATATATAAGTACCTCTCAAGCCCTTTCTCAGTCACCAGCCTCACGAGAAGAAAGAGGGAGAAGCTTCGATCGATCGATCGATCGATCGAGAGAGAGAGACGAAAGACGGAAGCTTTCCTTCGCTGCTGTGTAAGGTTCTTCCCTCGAGAGGAAAATTCTCAAGCAGATCTTCCACAGCTGGGTTGAAAGTTCTCGCAATCTTACCGCCATAATCAGCGGCGATGGCTCGCTCTTTCTCCAACGTTACTCTTCTCTCTGCTGTACTCGTCGACAGCATCTCTCTTGCTCTCAACAGGTAATTGGTCTTCAACAAGTATATGCTCTTTCAGTCCTTGCTCTCTTAATGATTTTGCTTCAACGTGTCGTATCATGGCCGTTTCCGTTCAGCCGTCCTGTTCGGATTCGTTGTGCTTGGCTTTGTGCAATTTCGTCATTGCTGATCTTGTTTGGGCGGTGATAACTCCCTGGCGCATGTAGCGTCTTTATATTACGGCCTTCTCCTTAAGGCTCTGCCTTGAAAAGTTAAGTTGCATCCTCCGAAACTGCGGACAACAGAGATGTCCCTGTTTTCTCGATCGTGTTGAGCGACCTTTGTCGTGTCCATTCGATTTGGCAGACTGTGGCTCGGGCGTATGAAAGCCGGATCTGCAGAAATTTTTTATAATTCTTTAGCACAAGTATTAGATTTGTTAATAGACTGCTCAACTACTGTTGACATTCTGTTTTAATTAACGTTCAGGCGGGGTTACGCGGCGGCATCGCAAGGAGGAGTCGTATCGAACTTGGCAAGAGGGGGAAGTGCTAGGATGGGGAAAGCAGGACAGGACGATGTGGCCCGGTCTGCCGAGAACTCGTGGGTCCCGGATCCGGTGACCGGATACTACCGACCTGCGAATCGGACTGACGAGATCGACGTGGCGGAGCTGCGGGAGATGTTCATCAAGAACAAAAAACCTTGAAGAAATTAGACAATTATAACCAGCTCGAAGGACGAACTCACCTTTCGGAAGGAAGGCGGTGGTGGCGGATGGCGAAAGATGATATCATCGCCGCCCGCTGGGCTGCGGTGAACCGTCCGGATTCCTTTTCTCTATTTACAAAGGAATTTCCCTCTGCCCTCTAGTTTAAGGCGTTGTTATATTTACACACAGAAATAAATTAACTTATTATTTATTTATTTCCCACAAATATATATATATACTTGTTATATTATGTTAAAAATATAATATTTACCTGTTCTCTAATGATAAAAATATTATACGAGATAAGGTTACATGATGAGACACTAATAAATGGTGGCTACTAAAAGAAAGGTCAACAGGTTTCACTAACGTTTAAACGCCCGGTAAAAAGATGGCCAGTGAATCGGAAAAAGCGACGGCCAACGCGTTAGCGTTGCCCGTCGGTGGCCAGCTTTCTTACAAACGGCCAACTCGGCGGCCGACAAGTTTGTTGGGCTTTGTAGAACTTTTGCAAGTGATGACGGCTCTTCCATTCTCGCCCACGGCCCATGATTTCGTCTGCCGCTTCTCCCCGTTCTCCACGGCGCGGCCAACAAGCCGACGGCCAACTCAGACGTTGGCAATGGCCCGCTTCCTACAAGTTGGGCCCAAGCAAGGCCCCTTTTACAAGAATGAGCCTCGACTCACCTGTGCCCATAGTCAAATGGAGGCCACGGCGACGCCCTTCATGAGGCGGATAACACGCACGCAGACGGCCAACCGTTGGCCACTGGTCCGCGGCTCCGCACATTGGGCCTAAAAAAGCCTTCCAACAATAACGGCCCGACCTGTTGAAATTGTCTACCATAAAAAGGCCAGCCATTAATCCTCCAAGGATATTCCACGATCTCAAAGGAATATCAGCAAGATCGCGCCTTCAAATAAGGAAGGCGCCGATCCTTCCAACTCCTTGCTGGAACCAAGGAACTCAAAGGGGAAGGGGAAGTTAACTTGGAAAGTGGTTGACCACCATGCATGGAAACAATCCTCCACATTGGGCAACAAGCGCGCCTCCTTAAGGAAGGCGGCCAGCAGATCCTGTGGACGATCCTCCCTTCCAAAGAAGGAAGATCGCCACCTTTGCCATAAAAAGAAGCCCTGATCCACCATCCAGGGACGCTTTCAAACACGCTCGGGAGACTTTCGAGACTTTTCTTCAAGCTGAGATCAAACAGAAAACCCTAAGTGCTCCGAGAGGCAAACCGGTTCCTGTGCACTCAAACTCTCAAACACAATCCAACTCCAAGGCAACGAACGGGTCCTTACACACGTCTCTGCCTTTTCCCACCATCCAGATACGAGAAAGGACTTGCGCTTTCTCGACATCCGGAACGAGACACTCCATTCCCTCTCCCATTGCTTTCAATCTCTTTCATTCCTTCCATCAAGGTTTAGTTTATCGATTTGAGGCGTGAAATGTTTTTTCGGTGGGATTACATTCGCTGTTAACGCCGACCTCTTGTTCGTTTTAGTGGTGTGCGGGATTCGCACTCTCAGTGAACGGAGCAGTTCAAACCATCCCAAGAATCCGAACTGCTCAAGTCGGATCCAGACGATCACCTAAAAATATTATTGAAATATTTTGGAATAAAGTAACGTGATATTTATTTATTTATTTATGTAATATTAATATTTTTTATCATGCTTAAAACACAGAGTTTTTTATGAAAGAATAAAATGCTAGCTTAATGGATGACTCTATAATTAAAATAGACAACTAAATTGTCCTGAGTGACAACAAAAAGCTAGGCTGACTAGATCTTGAGGATGGAAAGAAGAATGCTAAGTTAATGAATGTTCATGTATTACATTTAACCTGGCCATGCTCAATATGTTTAAAAAAAAAAAAGATAATTCATTACACACATTTTAAATAAAATCAGAGCTTTAAAAATATGACAGATTTAAATAAATATGTTAAGAAATGGCTTTAATGTGCATTACAACATTATTTTTTTTAAGAAAGTTTCTGCACTCTTACAAATGTAAAACAAATGGTGCAAATTACCTTGTAGTATAACAAATCGTGCAAAGTTTTCACACCTAGGAGGGGTCCGCCCTCCTAGACCTATGATGCCATGAGGAAGTGGACGCCTCCTCCCTCTCGAAGTCTAGAGGCACCTTTAGAAATCGCATGAGGCCCACAACAGTGGTCTCTGAATGACAGCCCTCTGTTGTCGTTGTGTCAGCTGCAATTACGCGACGGATCCCTGAAGCGTGAGTGTCCCTTACAGATTCTCTAGAAGAAGATTCAGATCCTAATGACGTGGACGACTATTCCATTTAAACCGTAATGTGGAGAGAGAAAGACAAAAAGACCCGAAGGCAGCGCAAAGCTTCTCGCCGTCGAAGTAGCAATAGGGTATAAAGCCTTGGAGGAAACTCAGGCGTTTAAATAGCTAAAGGTCTCAAGTTAAACGTCGACGTTCTAGAACCGAAGCGTACTGGAAAAGGACCAACAGATTCTTCCACGTGGTGGATCCTCGAAACATCGTGCCTTTCCAAAAAAGTCATTATGATGTGACGCCCCAGAATCTCCCATACAATCAATGCGTCAGACCATCCAGCGGATGTGACGTCTACTAGTAGCGTTTGACCTCCCTGAGCAGCCTCCATTAGCAATTGCTTTGCACCGCGTCCTCCCGTCGACAGTAAGCACATCGACATGAGGGAAGGTGCCTGCAAAAGCAGACTGTGGGCCACTAGGAGCGCTAAATGCACAAATCAGCACGTGCGATAAAAAAAGAAGCGCTATAATCCAGGAAATGCGACGCGCCAAGCAACAAAAAGGGAGAAGATTCAGGCGACAAGAAAAAAGAATAAATGCAATAATTACTGCTTTTATTAATCAGAGCTCCTTTACAAGTGCACAGTTCATGACAAAGAAAAAGTTCAAGAAAGAGGAAGAAGACACGCACAGGTTTAAGCCTCCTGAGCGACCGCCCGGATACTTGGAGCGTGGTTAGGTGAATGTGATTCACACAGCATCACCATGGCTCCATCGCCGGAACTCCAACACGCCCAAGCACCGAGACCATCGATGTTGGCCAGCTCCTGTAGGCTAGCCTAATGCTAACCTTAGAAGCAGAACCAGCACCCATAGCAGAAGTCTCCGGCAGGGACTCAGAGAGCCTACGCTCCCCTACGGAGACTTCATCCATCGCCCTCCCTCCAAATGGCACATATGATGACCCAAGTGGAGTGGAGACCATGAGCGATGCGCTACCCTGAAGGCAAAGAGCCCTGTAACAGCTCCGTCGTGATCCTCTATCGCACAGGAGATCACTACAACCTGGAGGGAGCCACATGACGATGCAGAGTGGCCGAGCCACCCTCATTAACATGAGGAACCGCCCATAGTAGGTGCATGAGAAAAGTCTTCATCAAGAGCTCCGGATCTCCAGCTAGTCCATCTAACTCCTTTGCAAGCTCCCATTGGAAGTGGGACAAGCCAAGGCCCTAGCATCGTTCCTCCAAAATAGGCCAAGGGATGAGCCACACTGGTTGAGGAGCCCCCTATCCTCACTTAATTGGGCATGCTCCCCGATGGCCGTCATTCACAAAGAAGGAAAGTCCTTGTTACCATGCGAACTCAGGCGTACGAATCTATCCCTTAAGTGCACCGAATCACTGTGGCACCTGAAAAGCCTGCATGACTACTTGGGAAAGACGCAATGCCAGAAGAAGACCAAGCCTAGCGCATCTCGAGGAGGGCAGTGCAGTGACCAGTTGGACCTGAAGCAGACATGCCAGGCCTCGACCACAAGTCGGCCCAGACATGGGGAGCTAGTGTTGGGTTCAGTATTTGTAAGGCCCAATCCACGGGGCAACCCAAAGGAATGCAAGGCCCATCTCAGCCCAATATTCAAAACTGCCTACATGGGAGCCCGATACTGGCAACCAATCAGCACCACCTGTAGCCCATTAATGCAGTTGTAGGGGACCGGTACGGTGTAGAGGAAACGAGCTAATGAGGAGAAGGTCAATGCTGTCAAGCCGCAACTCGTGCTATTGCCTGTGGTTATCCAACTAATCCTAGCGCAAGAGGTAGACCAAGCGTGGCTTGCGACGCATGACAATCTCCATGCCACCACAAGGTGACAACTGACACGTCGGCGACCACTATTGGGCAACTATCGACGAATCCCTGTATGAAGGATTCTCACGCCCAAAGCTCTAAGCCAAGGAGCTTATAAATTTCTTCTCCTTTTATAGGAGACGGGATTGGATTCTAGACATTCAGCTTCATATTGTGCAGTAAGACGCACACCCCTAGAGATCAAGCTCTGAAACCATTGTCCAAATTTGACCTCCATAACCTCCTTCAGGCTAAGAGAGTGAGCCACCCTCTGTGGTGCACATAGGGAGTCAGGCCTCCCACTAAACGCTCATCAATCCCTCACTCCTACATTCACGCACATTCCTAACATATTCACAGTATATTTTCGTGCACCTCTAAGTGTGCGCTCCTTTCCATTCATTGCGAAAAGTTGTTGATTTAAGCGTTGGAGTGTTTTCAGTGGGAGAAATCCCGCCGGACCTCTAGTCTCTCTTTTGTGGTTTGTATTGTGAGGTTTCAGGTTCAAAGTGACGGAGACCGGTCCCGCTTGAGATTCGATCCGGACTAGAAATCTGAAAGCTCCCTAATCTGTACGACAACTCGAAACCCGGGATGCAACAAGTGCCATAGGCTATAATTTAAATTATTGATTTTAGTTAACTAAGTCAAATAACAAATCATTCATGATTTAAGCATCATTATGAATTTAAGGTATTTGACAATATTATCACCTTGTGTTGATATTCTTTTAGATTTTCTACCAATATAAATAGACTCTATTAAAAGTATCCTATAATCTAAATTACTGCAATAAAATAATTGTAGATTTATTAAAAACTTTTCAAATTTACTTTTTTCCTGATACATGATGATTTTCAAGCACTACTGAGCCTACCTTGAGATTAAAAAAGTAAGTTAACATAGTATCTACAATCACTCTTTTGATATACTTTTGCGATGACCCATATTTTATTTATGAATTATGGTGTTATTAGAATAATTTTTGATCACTTTGAAAAATAATTGTGTAATAAAATTGGAAAAAAAATTAATTTTTAAATAACCAAGTTTAATATTTGATTGGCATTTGACTTACGTATGCGCGCACATTTTAGGTAAAATATCTACGTCTGATATATATACTCAAATAGTGTATATACGTGTTTGGAATAAAATATTTGTACTTAATATGTGTCGAAGGGATACTTGTACATAGTATAGATTTTGCTTAATGTATGATTTATCAAGTGCATATACGTCAATTTTTTGTAAATAGGATTTTTTTAGTTAAATTTAGGTCATTTTAAACTGATTTTTAAAAGAGTTGAGAAAAAGAGAAGATAAAAAGAAGCAGAAAGAAGAAGGATAAATTGAAAAAAAATTAAGGGATTTTTAGGTAAAATTAGTTGAGACAAGTGCATTAAAATGTTATTTCTTTTGTTACCATTATTTTCTGATTTTTATGAGTATTTATTATTTTAAATTTTTATATATAAAATATTTTTTATAATTAAAGAGTTTATATTTTACATGCATATTTTTCTACTCCTAGACTATGAAATGCTTATAAAATGCGTCCCTTCGATTCATATATATTATATTTAGGTGTTATATTTTTGTAATATTATTCTTGCATGTTTTCCATTTTTAATTATATATTGTACAAACTTGAATCATCATAAAATTATGCATGCATATTTTTATATTTAAAAAAATTACATAAATTATGTTTTATTTCTAAATTTTAAGTATAAATATTCTGTATAGTTCTAATTGAACTGAATTGATGAAATCTCCTCAACTATGTTAATTTCCCTACATTAAAGTTTCTGTATATTATTAATATATATATTGCTATTCCTGCATATTATTAAATCAAATATTTAAGTATTAAATATAATTTGTGTAATTTTTCTCAAGTTTCCTACATTTATAGTTCATATATTTTATTAAACCACATATTACTATTCATGTATACTCTTAAAATAAAAGCTAAATTCTATGCAAGGATATGATTTCACTGTGATAGGGACATCAGTAGTTGGTTGACTTAAAAGAAATAAGTGGCCCAAAATCAATAACAGCCCTTTTATTTTTAGGACAATCAACGTTATCGTTGACCGCAATAGTGCAGCCACGTAGGCCGATGCGGCCCAAGATGAACACGACCTAGATCAAAATAAGCCCACGTGCGCCTTCCGAAGCCTCAATGGTCCTCTGCTATAATTCTATGCGCCTCCAAGAAAGACAATCTCATCTGTAACGAAAATCTTCTAGAATTAGAGCACATCATGAAAAGAAGGATTACAAATCAGCGCGCAATCTTCAGAGGACGTCCTAACGGTCACTGCGTGCTGTATCTCCACAGAAGGAAGGAAATCCTCATTCCTGACGGTTACAACCCAAAATGGCGTCCGCACCCATATTGGGAAAGACAACGGTCCCCATAGAAGGCGGGCATCCTGCCTCACCACGTAAGGAAGGTAGCGAAAGCCCACAGTTATAAAAGACCATGGAGATCTACTCCATAGGCACACTCTCATGCATACTCAATCTAATAGAAACTCTCTAAGCTTTTAAAGCGTCCTAATGCATTCATTTCTCTCTCCTCTCGTTCCTAGTTCCCGTGAACTCAAGATTGGAGAGAATCGCTTCTCACGAGCACCCATGACCAAAGCAACTCACCACAAGTGTACCTCCGACTACCATTCTTCATCCCACTTTAGCATTCAATTCTGTATTCTCTGCATTTACTTTCTCATCTTTAGAAGACTGTTTACTGACTTGAGCGTCAGAGCATTTTTGGTAGGTCTAAATTTTACCATCATCTGACCTCTTGTTTAGAATTGTGGTGTGCAGGATCCTAAGTGTGAAGGACAGCGACCAGAATCCGACGAACCTGTAAGGTGCCGGTTTTCACGATATGGTAAAAGTGAGTGGTGAGGTTCCATATTCTAAAATATAGTATTTGGGAGGTAATTAAATTGAAATTAGTGAATTGAGGTCAAATGGTACGGAAGGAATCGATTTAAAAAGCGTAAAGATCTAAAATTGGTAAAATCGAAAACTAAAATTGTAAACCATGAAATGTTAATTTGTAAATAAGATTTCGAGTTTAAATTATGATAACCATGGCTTATTAAAGTGATATAATCAAAATTAGAATCCAAGGATGTGAAAAATTAGGGTAGAAGGGTTGAAACGAGTCCTGGACAGTGCGTGCTGAACTGGCTCATTGTAGGCTTGTCGCGGGCTTGACCCGCGCCCGCCGTAGGCTCAAGCACCTAGTGAGCGCAAATTCCAATGTGCTGGCGCCCGAAGTATGCTCGCCATGTGCTCAAGCGCCAGCTTGTTATAAAGCCTCATCGGGTTTTCCTTCTGCGTTATTTCTGTGGCGATAGAGAGAGAGGAGAGAGTGAGCACAAAGGGAAAGAGGAAAATTGAGGAATCTGAGCCTCCTGAGTCCGATTTTGAGCTCAAACTAATTAGAAAGGTGATAGATTGGGTCAAGACAAGTGTACTTATACCATCATCTTTCATTATCTTATTTTTTTCGAATATTCTCGTTTCGATATCCGGTTAAATTTATATTTTATAACTCCCAAGATCTAAGCATACATATATATAAATTTGATACCCAAAATTGTAGATTTGATAGGTTTTCAGACAAGGCAAATCCTAACCCCCACGCCCGGACATGTTACTCATGAAAGCTTAGGGCTTTTGTTTAATTTGGGGTTGAATATAATTACCCGCAATTTAGACAAGTAAATTTATTGACTAAGTATCCGAATTTGAGGTTTTATGTGAAATTTTGCTCGGGGAGACCCTAACCCTCACCCGGACCCCATTTAAGGGATTAAACAGAGTTTGATACATAAATTGATTTAGGATAATGTTTACCCATGCATTTAATTTCATGATGTATCTGTTGGATGCCCGAAATTTTAAGAATTAATTGATATGTGTATCCAAACACTGTTCACGAGCACTATTCACATCGGTACTGTTCACCTGAGAACCTTAAATGGTATATTGCATAATTTTTCCATGTTTAACTAATAATTAAGTTATATTTATATTTGTATATGTTCAATCGATTAATCTGAAAGTTTTGGCATGTTCAATCGTAAAATAAATTCGTATCTGAAAGCCTTTCAAGTCAATATACTTTTCAATGGTAAGAATTCTAAATTTTAGCTATGTATATTATATTCGTACATAAGTTAAGTCATGAAAGGATTTAAATCCTAAAGTAAGATAAAAAGCATATGAATTTTCGAAGGGAAATTCCCTTAAGATAAGATACGAAATTGAAACTCTGATATTTATTATTTGATATATGTTATCTATCATCTGAATCAGTCATCTGTTTCGTTATCTGTTCGATCAGTATCAGTATTGTTATTTGTATTTGTTATCTGTTCCGTTAGTACCAATATTATTATCTGTATCTGTTATTTGTTCTGTTAGTACCGGCATTATTATCTATATCTTTTATCTGTTCCGTCAGTACCGATATTATAATCCACATATGTTATTTATTTTGTTAGTACCGATATTATCATCTGTATCTGTTATCTATTCTTTTAGTACCGGTAAAATCATCCGTATCTGTTATCTATTTTGTTAGTGTCGGTGTTGTCATCTGTATTTGTTATCTATTCCGTCAGTACTAGTATTATCATTCGTATCTATTATCTGTTCCGTCGGTATTGGTATTTTTATCTGTATCTGTTATCTGTTTTGTCAGTACCGATATTGTCGTTCGTATCTATTTCTATAAGATTCTATAGGCAAAAAGGAATCGAAAATTTGTGTACAATTTTTGTATCCAAAGGGAATCAGTAGCAAAATATCAAAGTTAAACATATTCCAACAAAATGTCTTGAATTATGTTTCATGTTTATACATCCGCATTATACTCCTATTTTCTTTTTCTTGATTTATTTTGAGCATATAGCTTATTATCTTTGATCATATTGTGCCTTACTGAGCTGTTAGCTCACATTTACTTCTTCTTCATTCAAAATGAGACCCACGAGCCGGTACCCGATTAGAAGGAGCAAGGAGAGGGATTTGCTAAGGAGATCGATTGGACCTCAAGGACTTAGAATCTAGAATATGGTTGATGTTACGTTGTGTAATTAGTTCATAGAAGATTAATATTGTATATTGAATTGTGGCATAGCTTGTTGTATACTTTCATGGCATAGAATGCGTCCGTAGCTTATCCATGAACATGGAATGCTTCCGCAGGTATTATGTTAAGTTTTGAATAAGTTCCTAGATGACATCGTTATATAGATCCAATATGGTAGTTAAGAGTATTGTGTTGGAGCCATAAATGATATGGCATTTGTCGATCCTGTGGATATGTCGTGGATTAAATTTTGAGGACTGTCTATATATATGTATTGTGCAGGTTATATTTATTCAGGTTGTTTGTATGGATTTTATTTATTTTTAGAGAAAACTCTGCACAATTTTCTATAGAATATATGTATTGAATTGACTGCGTATTAGTTTGATTTAGATAAGTATGATGATTGACAGAGGTTATTAGTGGATTATGACCTATTCCGTCACAGATGGTATTAGAGAAAGAGATGCCTTAAGATTGACTGATCTTAGAGCGAAAACATAGGTTTAAGTTGAAGTTGAAGTGAGTTAAGGGTAGTTAGGATTAAATAGGATATTTAGGTGCTAGCCCCTAGGTTTAATCCTAAATTGTATTGATTTATCGTCAACCCCTCCCTCTAATCTGATTATTTGAGGTCAACTAATATTATGATATTTTTATTTATAGGATATAATATAGCTAGCAGAAGAGGAAGAAGAAACACTTGTGGAGGTGCTAGTACTCAAGATCGAGAGGTTAAATATCTAAATTTGTTGGAAAGGATGACATGTTCAGATTGAATCAGTTGGCTCCTCGGTATGCTAACGAGAATCCTGAGATTGTTAAGTATTTGGGTCTTGAGATTTTGGATGATAACCTAAAGCCGTGTGAATTTTCTGGTGGTTGTTTCTAAACCGGCTATAATTTGAGGATTTCTGGGCTTTGCTTTTGTGGTATGGATATTTTGGGACTTTTATTATAACTGTTGAATAATCTAAGTGTTCTATATAAATCAATGGATGTAAGTCGTAAGAAGATCTTGAATCAATAAAAAAAATTATAAGTTAGAATAGTAGGAGTGTGTGTGGACTCACAACTTCAATAGGCCTCAGGATGTGATTGAGGCTTAAAGTGAATGACCATGTATTTCAAGGATATGTAGATATTTGTTGGCTAGCTGATAAATCCTCTATTCTTGTCAACATGGATTATCTATTTTAGAAAATGTCAGTTTGTCGATATACCAACGAAATAATGAGAATATAAAGTACTTCAACTTTGAGATTTGATTGTAATTTAATGTTTACGTTGAAATCTTAGTTGGACTTGATCAGAGAATTTTGGGTGTTGAGCTGAATTAGATGTGGTGGTAAAATGCAATTGAATGGCTCGTATTAAGAAAATTAATCAGAGTTGCGCAACGGAGTCGTAATGAACCCATATATTTTAAGGTTCAATATGAGGTTCAGAAAGAATAGTTTTTTTTTGAAGCTTAGAGTAGGTTGAAGCAAGAATTTTCAATCGTTTGAGGTTGTGAGCTAAGTCGAAAAAGTAGTTAATAAATTTGATTTGTCTTCAAAAAAGTCGAAAATCGATTAATTAGATTTTAATCGAGGAAATGACTTGGGAACACTGAGAAAGATCTAGAAAGAGTTCTTCTGAACATGAAAATTTGAGGTTCGTTAAATTTTGAGAATAAAATTTCTATAAGTGGTGGATAATTGTAAGATATCGGTTACCACAATGTGGTAAAAATGAGTGGTGAGGTTTCAGATTCTAAAATATAGTAATTAGGAGGTAATTAAATTAAAATAGGTGAGCCCAAAGATCGGTACAGGAGGAATCTGTTCAAAAAGCCCAAAGATCCAAAATTAGTAAAATCGGGAATAGAAGTTGTAAACCATGAAATATTAATCCGTAAATAAGATTATGAGTTTTAAATTATAATAATCATGGCTTATTAATATTATATAATCAAAATTAGAGTCTAAAGATGTAAAAAATTAGGGTCAAAACGGGCACCTGACAGTGCGTGTGCAAAGTTGGCTAGCTGCAAGCTTGTCGCAGGCCTGACAGTGCGTGTGCGCCGTGGGCTCGAGCCCCTAGTTAGTGCCACTTCTAGCGTGTTGGCGCCAGAAGTGCGCTCGCTACGCTTTTGAGCACCTGCTTGTTATAAAATTGCGTTGGGTTTTCCTTCTGTGTTATTTTTGCAGGGAAAGAGAGAGAGAGGAGAGAGAGAGCATGAAGGGGAAGAGGAAAATTGAGGAATTTGAGGCTCTCGAGTTTGATTTCGAGCTCGTGTTAGTTAGAAAGGTGATAAATTGGGTCGAGATAAGTCCACTCATATTATTCTCTTTCATTTTTTTACACTTTTATCTTATTTTTTTCGGGTATCCTTATTCCGATACCCGGTTAAATTTATATTTTGTAACTCCCAAAATCTAATCATGTATATATGTAAATTTGGTGCCAAAATTATAGATTTGATAGTGATGCGACTGATCCGACTTCAATGCATTCGATTCTCCGGGTGGATGTTGATCCGCCCGTTCACCGAAAGTGGTCCCGCGCACCACTAAAACAAAACAGGAGGTCAGCAGTTAACGGCGGGAGGAAATCCCACCGATAACTCTCCGACGCTCAAGTCAGTGAAACAGCCTTCAAAGAAAGAACTGAAAGAAGAATAAGTTGTCGTGAGAGCGGTTTGACCCAGACGTAAGAGAGAAACGCAAGGTCCTTCTTGTATCTGAGACGGTGGGGAAGGCAGCAAGCAATCGTGTGGATTCGCTTGTTGCCTTGAAGTTTATGGTGCAGTCTCCCTGGAACTGGAAATCAGAGAGCTTGTATCTAGAAGACTCGGAGTTTTCTCGTCGTAGTTTCGCCTCAATTCAAGTGTTTTTAGTGCTAATTGAAAGCGTGCCTTTAACGAAGGTCTGGGCTGATTTATGGAAGAGGTGGATGATCCTCCTCCTTTGGAAGGCGAGATCCTTTCCCTCCACAGTGGCTGCCTGCCTTCTCCAGCAGATCTCAGTTGCCATGGTGGAGGGGATAGTTTTGCGCGGCTGCCAACAGCTTCCCCAGATTATTTCTTTACCCTTTGGATTATTACCGTTGGGTTGTTTGGTGGGCAAGAATACGGGAAGATCTCGCGCCTTCCTTATTTGAAGGGCGCTAATCTTGTTAGTATCCATTTAGATCAAAGAGGACGCGTGGAAGGTCTGGGTTGGCTGCCGGAGGGGTTATGGGCCCAACAAGACAGCCCACATCGTAGGGAAGGCGTTATTTGGGCCCAATGCGATGGAGAGGACGGTCAACGTTCGAGTTGACCGTCGGAGAGTAAATCCCCTTCGTGGAGAGCGGGCAGTTTCCTCTATCGCTGCAGCTTGGGCTTGGGGCCACAGTGGAATGGGCCCAAGATCAGAAAGGCTTTCGGAGGCCCAAATCGGGTTAGGCAGACGGTCAACATTTCGCTGACGTTTGTGAGCTAGTCGCTTCTCCAGCTGGTCAACTCAAACGCGTTGACCGTTTGGGCTTTCCAGCTTTGGGATCCGTTTTTTTTTTTCCGTTGGGCCGCCCATTTTGAGGCGTACCCATCACTAGCCTAGTTTCATGCCGGTGGTCGATTTTACGACCTCCAAGATGTTTCGATGGGGTGTCCTTTATAAACCGCTCGCCTTCATCGCTTCGATTTTACTCCGGTTTTGTCGATCGCTTTGATCAAATCGAAGTTTCGCAGATGTCGACCGTCCGGTCGGCCCGGAGTTCCGCACTGTTGACGGCCCGGCCAATTCCCGAGTTCCGCACTGTCGATTGGCCCCGGTCAATTCCGGAGTTCCAGAATTGTTGACCGTCCCGGTCAATTTCGGAGTTCCAGAAATGTTGACCGTTCCGGTCAATTCGGAGTTCCGCACTGTTGACCGCCCCGGCCGATTCCGAGTTCGAATTGTTGACCGCCCGGTCAATCCGGGAGTGACTGGCGCGACTTTTGGCCGGATCGCCTGTGAGAGAAGCTGCACGTGTCCCCTTTTGGTTGGAAGGAGATCCGGGTAATTAATACGCCGAGAGATCCGCCTCGGGCGGCCGAGGGAGTGGCGACACGTGGCAATTGACGGAGCCATTAATGAGGGATTTCGCGTGAGTCCCGCCGCTTGGCTGGATCAATGAGGTGCTGACACTGGCAATTCGACGGCGCCCTTTGCAAGCTTGGCGCCTAAATTCTCCTTCCGTTCTTTTGTTTCAAACGAAGAACGACTCCTTCGTCTTCCTTACTTTCATTTCGCAAACCTCTGAAGGAAACCCTAGAACCTTTCCGATCATGGCTTCCGTTGCGGAAATCTCGTCTGTCTTGAGGGAGAGTGATATTAAGGCCTTGTGCGTCGAATTCAATATTCCGAAGGAGATGGCCTGGAGGGTTCCGGGAGTAGGCGAAGTAGCCCCTCATCCACCGAAAGGCTTCATCACCGTCTACGAGGCCCACCTGAGGAGCGGGCTCCGGCTGCCCTTTCCGGAGGAGCTGGAGTCGATCGTAGTGGCCCTAGGGGTTCCCGCCGCCTGCCTTCATCCCAACGCGGTGAGGTATATTTGTACTTTATGTATTTTTGCCCTAAGCTTAAACAAGTTTAGGATGTCCTATTCAAGGTCATATTTAAGATGACCCGGGGGCAGTGGATATCACTCGGTCCCGTGCGGGGATCAAGATAAGCAAGGCTATCTACGATTCCTCAAGAACCGGGAAGGACCGGTTCTTCTTCGTGAAGGTGGGAGAGGAATGCCCCCTCGCGAGGAACCGGGCGAGGTTCCGGAGGTGCATCTCGCGCACCGATTGGGCGGAGTCGCCGCGTATGCATGGCCGACTGCGGCCATGCGTAAGAATCCCAAGAATTTAGAAGGGATTTCTTGGTTTCTGGGAGGAGACCGAGAAAGTTGAATGGGGTCCACCGTCATCGGTCAGTCAAACCCTGGGCCTCAACGTCCAAGCCTGGCGGCTCGGGGAAGTTGCTTATCCGCCCTGTATCTTCGGAGGAGGCTGCTGCGAGGGCGACTGCCACGCCCTCCTCTTCCTCCTCTCAGATTGACCTTGTGGCTGCCGGGATCTGCGGTGGACCCGGCAGCACTTCCGGAGCGGAGAGGTCCGCTGAGACCGTCCGGGAGGATGCCGGAGGAGTTATTTTGGCCCAACTGCGGTGAAGGTGGTTCGTGTGCTGCTGGATGGGATGGGCGGTGGAGCCGGCTCGCGGCGCGCCGAAGGCTCGCGGGTTTATATTGTGGAGCCGTCGACGAGGGCCGATCCTCAGATGCTGCCCCACGGGCAGCCAGAAGAAAACCCGCCACGACTATTCCAAAGGGGCAGGAGGAGAGCTGACCCCGCCGCTGATGATGATGAGTTTTTGGACCGCCTCTTGGATGAGGCAGCGGTAGATTTGGCGCAAGAGGGGCGCTCCTAGCTCGACATCTCCGATCCCACCGGGCACCGGGCCTGGCTGGAGTCCAGACTCCGTGAGGTCTCACCGAAGATTTACGAGGTATGACCCCAATAACAGCCTTCCGGGTATTTTTACCGTGCTTTGCGAGCTCACGTTTTGTTTTTGTCTTGTGCAGGCCTAAAAAGAGTGGGCTGGGCTTGTCGCCCGGAAATGGAGGAGCAGCGACCGCATCATCAAGGGAACGGGAGGCCGAGATAGCCTGGTTGGACGCTAAGCCGCCGCCTCGGGAGAGCTACGGGAGTGCATAACCGCCCGAGGCTGTCGTGGCGACTTAGAGATGAGATCGCTGCGCTGAGGCGGAGGTCGCCGATCAAAAGAAGAGGAAGATCGGCTTAAGACGGACAACAAACGCGTCTTTCGGATAGAGTCGCCACCGTAGAGGGCGAGTTGGATACTCGGATGAGTCTCCACGAGGTTCAGCGATTGCACGCCTAGGCCGTTGGAGGGGCTCAATATGGGGCGTCGCGTCGCGCGGTTGGTCGCTCCCGATTTCCCCGTAGAGCTTATAAATCTAAGGAAATCGCGGTGCTGCGCAAGGAAGACTTGCGGGGAGAGCCCCGAGACAACAGGTGGGCCGCCGGCCTCGTAGCTCTTTGTACTTTTTCCTCTTTTGTTTTTGGCTTGTTTGAAAATTGTAAACACTTTTTTTGAGGGCAATAAAACGGAAGTTCTTTTCAGTTTAGCATCCATCGCTTCTTATTGCTTCGTGTTTGTTTGTGTCGTTACATTGGACGGCCAACTTGGCTGGCCGGTGACCGTTACTTGGTTGCCCAAGGAGCCGAGCCCCGTGCTTGGCAAGTGGTTGTGGTAACTAACCTTGCAGGTCTTTGTCCGAGTGGAAACTTGGGCGATTAATGTCGAGAAGGAACGCTTCTCGTCATTGTCTCACCACGCTATTGCTTTGTCGAGAAGGTTAATGCGTGGGGTTGCCAACTTGGTTGGCGGGCTGCCTAAGGAGTAGGTCTCAGGCCGAGCAGTGGTTTGTGAGAACCCGACTGGTGGCGCCCGTTCAAGTGAAGACTTGGGCTGCCAACACCGGAGAAGAAATGCTTCTCCCTTCGACCGCCGTTGGATCGACGTTTCTGCCCCGAAAAGAGGTCGTCGCGTGTGCCATCTTGCCCCCTAAGGTTTTCGGATCACATGGGCCACTGGATGACCAAGGTTTAGTACGACCGCCATTGGGCCGCTCGGATGACCGAGGTTTCAGACCGCTATGGGCCACTTGGATGACCAAGGTTTTGGGCCGCTATGGGCCACCTGGATGACCAGGTTTAAGGCGCTAACGGGCCACCTAGATGACTAGGGTTTTGGACCATTCCGGCCACCTGGATGACCGGGGTTTAACAGAGGGTGAAGACCTCCCGACTTAGGGGCGCGATCTAGGTCGGATGGGTACTGCAAGGCAAACGCAGCTTCATACATCCTAGTATTCTATATGCTAAGTAAACTCCTTACCTCACACGATACAAGCAAGCGAATGTATGCACATAGAAGGGTGAGTTCATACCCGAGCTTCCTATTGGAAGTAGCGTTTGAGGTGGGCTGCGTTCCACGTTCGTGGAACCAACTTTCCGCCCCGGTTCCGAGCTTGTAGGCTCCGTTGCGCAGATCTGAGACGAGGAAAGGTCCCTCCCAATTGGGAGAGAGCATGTTACGGCCGGGCGAGCTTGCCAAAGGGGCCTCGACGCCACGCAGTGACCAAGTCGCCTACCTCGAATCGGGCTTTCACTTTCTTATTGTAGTATCGGGCCACTCGATGTTGGTAGGCGGCTGTCCGTATTCCGCAGCATCGCGGGCCTCCTCGAGCAAGTCTAAGTGCTCCCGAATTTTCGGGAGTTTTCCAAGTGGGTCAAAGGACTCCACTCTTAGACTTGGAAGCCCGATCTCGACCGAATTCTTTGCTTGATCCTGCAATGCAGGTGAAGGGCGTCTCGCGTGTTGGCTCCTTCCGGGTTGTTCGGTAAGACCAGAGGACGGAAGGAGCTCGTCGACCCAAGAGCCCCCGCCCTCCAACTTAGTTTTTAACTCCGTGGAGCAACGTACGGTTCGTGACCTCCACTGTCCCGTTGGCCCTGGGGTATGCCACGAAGTGTGGACCAGCTCCGATACCTGTGCTGGTGCCATACTTGGTGAAGCGTTTCCCCGAGAATTGGGTCCCGTTGTCGGTTACCACGACCTCTGGGACGCCGAATCTGCAGACAATGCTATGGCGAAGGAATTCCAGGGCATTGTGTTCTGTGATTTTAGCCAGCGGGGCTGCTTCGACCCACTTGGTGAAGTAGTCGATGCCCGCTATGATGAATTTCCGTTGCCCCGAGGCAACGGGAAAAGGGCCGAGAATATCGAGCCCCCATTGCGCGAAGGGCCACGGCGCTTGTAGCGATTTTAAGTTTGCGGACGGCTGGTGGTGAAGGTAACCGTGAAGCTGGCAGCTTTCACATTTCTTCACAAATTCCAGTGCGTCCTTTTTCATTGAGGGCCAGAAGTAGCCCTGCCTCATGACCTTAAAGGCCAAGTTTTTTCCGCCTATATGAGATCCGCAGATCCCGAGGTGGACCTCGCTTAGCGCGTAGTCCGCCTCTTCGGGAGTTAGGCAGCGGAGGTATGGAGTTGAGTACCCACGGCGATAAAGCCGTTCGCCAACTACAGTATACCAACCGGCTGTCTTTTTGACCCGCTTGGCTTGTTCGGCGTCCTCCGGGAGTGATCCGTTAGCCAAATAGTTTAGGAAAGGAGTCATCCAAATTATCTGTTTTGGAAATCCGCATGGCCTCCTGTTTTCGACGCCTGGGAGCGCTCAGATCTCCCCGCATGTCCCTCGAGTATCTTGCTCGGGTTTTCAGCGCAGCTGCCTTGGCAGCCTGGTCCGCCTTCCGATTTTCAAGACGCTGAATGTGAACAAGGTCTAGTCTCTCAAAACCTTGAATCATTTCCTTTGCCTTGGCCAAGTACTTGGCCAAGAGCGGTTATTTGCCTCGGCCACCGTTAACTGGGTTGGGACGATGAGCTCGGAGTCGCCAGAGACCGTCGCCCCGGGCGGAGCATTCTCGGCTAGTCTCCCAAGCCCGGCCCGGGGGCTTCGTGCATCAGCAACGTTATTCGTCAGCCGGGAAATTGAGTCTCGAGTGAGTATTTTATTCGAACCCGTCGGGAGTTGCGTGACAACTCCCGCGCCCGCCCGCGCCCATGGACGATCCGTCTACATGGAGTACCCACTGGGACTCCGACGAGCGATCTTTGCCGCTTCTTCGCGGGCTGTTCATCGAGAGGCGGGGTCGTGGGTCTCGACGAGGAAATCAGCCAGTGCCTGCGCTTTTACGGCGGGCCTGGGCTGGAATTCAATGTCGAACTCGCCCAACTCGATAGCCCATTTGACTAACCTCCCAGAAACATCAGGTTTCTGGAGGATGGTTTTTAATGGCTGGTCCGTGAGGACCACTATACGATGGGCCTGGAAGTAAGGCCTTAGTTTTCGTGCGGAGGATATTAGCGCTAAGGCCAATTTTTCTGCGCGTGAGTAGAAGTTTCGGGCCGCCAACATTTTGCTCACATAGTAGACCGCCGCGGCTGGGCCCGAGATCCTCGTCGCACAAGGACGGAATCGCGCCGTTTCGATACCGCGAGGTAGAGGTATAATACCTCTCCGCCCACGGGTGATACCAATAGCGGCGGGCTGGGCTGGCATCGCTTCAATTCTTCGAAAGTTTGGCGATCCAGCGTCCACTGAAACCGCTGATTTCGTTTCCCGCAAGGCTTTGAAAAAGGGTCGGTACTTGTCTCCAGATCGCGAGGAAGCGGACAAGCCGCCACGCTCGCCCGTGAGCCTTTGAACGTCTTTCACGCTCCGCGAGGTGTCATGTCGGCGAGTGCTTTGATTTTTTGGGTTCGCTTCGATCCTCATTTGGGAGACTATGAACCCTGTGAATTTTCTGTATAACTCCAAGACGCATTTAATGGATTGACTTCATGCGATGCCTTCAAGCACTTCGAACGACTCACTCAAGTCGCGAATGTGGTCGCCGATGACCCCGCTCTTTACGAGCATGTCATCGACGTAGACCTCCATATTGCGACCGATCCGACTTTCGAACATCTTGTTGACCCAGCGCCTGTAGGTTGCCCCAGCGTTCTTAAGGCCAAAAGGCATCACCTTATAAATGAAGAGGTGCCTTGGTCCGTCATGAAGGAGGTACGTTCTCATCTTCGGGATTCATCGCGAATCGGTTGTAGCCCGAATAGGCGTCCATGAAGCTCAAGAGCTCATGTCCCGCCGTGGAGTCAACCAGTCTATTCGGGGAAGGAAAAGCTGTCCTTAGGGACAGGCTTTGTTAATGTCGGTGAAGTCGACGCACATCCGCCACTTTCCGTTGCTTTTCTTAACAAGGACGACATTAGAGAGCCGGTCAGGGTATTGGACTTCCTAATGAAGCTGCGTCAAGGCCAAAGAGCCTTCTTCATCTCCTCTCGGATGGCGATCAGCTTTTCGACGGAGTGGTTCCTCCGCTTCTGCCTAACCGATTTTCGGTCGAGATCGAGGCCCAGCTTGTGGACTACGCCTGGCTGGGATTCGGGCATGTCCGTGAGTCCAAGCAAAGAGATCTGCGTTCTTTCGTAAGAACGCGATCAGCTCTTCGCGCAGTGGCCCGGTGAGTGAGCCACCAATCTGAACGCTCTTATCCGGTTCCCCCGGGTCCAGTGGGATCAGATCCGTGGCTTCTCCGGGCTGCGCCTGCTGGAGAGTTGTCTCGTCCCGATGGTCGAGTTCTCCCATAGTTTTATTGCTGCCGTTCGGGGCAATCTGGGCCATGTAGCAGGTCCGTCCGGTGACCTGATCGCCCAATGCTTCACCGATTCCGTAGGGAGTTGGGAACTTCATTTTTAGATGTGGTATTGACGTGACTGCCCCAAACGCTGTTAGGCACGGCCTGCCTAGTATAGCGTTGTAAACCGAAGGCAGGTCAACCACCAGAAAGGTTATCGTACGGCTTGCTGTCCTTGGGTAGGTGCCTAAGGTCACTTCCAGTTGGATTGTCCCTTGAACGGGCACCGGTCATTATTCAGGCCGCATGGTGGTCCTTCGCAGGTTTTAGTTGACTCTTTTTAGTCCTAGTTTAAAGAATGCGTCCAAGTAAAGCAAATCCTTCGAACTTCCATTATCAATAAAGACTCGTCACCGTGTAGTCATCACCGCTATCCGAAACGAGTGCTGAAATTACAAGGGGGCAGGCATGGGGGAAATAACATGATTAGAATCACACTCGCACAAACCGATAACGTTGTCCACCGTGGCGCTTTTTCCTCCCGTGCCGCTCCTTGTGGTCCGCAGATTTTTGGCGGATCGGGTGGTAATCATGTTTACCACCCGGCCGCGGGTCTGTTCGGGGTGGAGAAGGCTCCTCGCCCCTTCGCGCCCCCCGAAGTCCGCCTGTGTCCCTTGATGAATCTATTGAGGTGTCGCGGCGGACCAGCTCCTCAATCTCCTCTGCAGCGTTTTGCAATCCTCGGTTGAATGGCCAGCGGAGCGATGATAATCACAATATTTGACCTGGTTTCCCGAGTCCTTTTTCAAATTTTGGGCCATTTCGTAAACTTTCTCCACGGATCCGCATGAGGACGTTTGCGCGCGCGTCCTGGCCAAGGGCGTGAAAGTAGTGGGCCCGTAATCCTTGCGCTCCGGCGCCTGGCCTCACGGCCTTCGGCGGGAGTGTTCTCCGCCCATGAATTTCCTCTTCCCTTCTCCGGGGAAGGGCCGAGGCCGATCCGCCCGCTCGGGCGCTTTGCCTCGTTGGCCTCCTCAGCAGCAGCCGTAGGCCCTAGTGATTGATTCGCCTCGCGGAATGATTTGAGATTCTTATGGGCAAGGTGCTTAAAAAAGTCACCAAAAGTAGTGTAGAGATGAAGCCGCCAACTTCATCTCCTCCGTGATCCTCGGGATCCTTCCGGCCTCCGCCACGAGGCGATCCGAAAAGCGCCGCGGGTTCTCTCCCGGTTTCGATTTTGATGTGGGGAGGTGCCACGGCCGCTTCTCTTCCCGTCGGCTTGATGCGATTGAGCCGGGGAAGAGGTCCGTGAGTACACGAAATCGTCAATAGATCCACGAAGGGGAGATGGTGAAACCAGATTCGCATCTCCCTTCGGGGTGAGAGGAAAGCATCGGCACATTGCCGAGTCCTCCAACCCTTGTAGACTCGGGTGGAGTGCGGAAGTGATCCGATGGTCAATGGATCACTTTGCTCCCATCGTATGAATCAAGAGTTGGCAACTTGAACTTCAAGGGACCGGACGGCTCGTGGATTTCCACAAGAAAAGGAGATCTGTCGCATCTATAGTGTGCTTCGCTGCCCGAACACACGGTTCCATTTGCTCCACTCGCGGATCGGGCGCGAGTGGCCGATCTTTGAGCCGAGGTAATCCCTCAACTCTGTTTTGTCCCTGGAGGGTTCAGCAGCGGGTCTGCTGCTGCCTCCAGTGGATCTAGCGGTCCTGGAGGCATGCTCCAGGACGGTGTTGCGGTTTTCGGCCCGAGAGTACCGAGGATTTCTTCGCTCTTGGCTTTCTCTCGGGGACGTGCTCCCGGAGCGTTCTGCAGGCCTGTTTTGGCCAGGAACTCGGGAGGACGCTGGTGCCGGAACGTCTCCGGGCTTCTGGGGTCTTTTCGCAGGCACCTTCTTTCTCTGGCCACCCCTTTTTGTGGCAGGAGGAGGGATGGCCACTGGTGGAGCCGCTGGTGGCTGCGACTCTTTCTGGGCGCAAAGTATCTGAAGCAGGCGATTGTTGGCCTGCATCTGCTCCACCAATTGCTGGAAGTAAGGCGGTGGAGCCCCGCCTGTAGCCCCGTTGACCAGGACTTCAGCAGCATAATCCTGGCCGGGGTTAGTTGCATCTCTAGCGGGGTCGCTAGCCTGAGCCCTTGTGTTCACCATCGTAGGAACAGAAAGGTGACAAAGAGCGGGTGCGAGAATTGGGAGTAAGCTTTTTGTTAGCGCTTCCCACAGACGGCGCCAATGATGCGTACCTGGATCCGACTTCGAACAGATTCGGATTCTCCGGGTGGATGTTGATCCGGCTCCGTTCACTGAGTGCGGGTCCTGCGCACCACTAAAACAAAACAGGAGGTCAGCAGTTAACGGCGGGAGGAAATCCCACCGATAACTCTCCGACGCCTCAAGTCGAAAAAAAAACTTGACCTTCAAAGAAAGAACCGAAAGAAGAATAAGTTGTCGTGAGAGCGGTTTGACCTGGACGTAAGAGAGAAACGCAAGGTCCTTCTTGTATCTCGAGACGGTGGGAAGGCGCAAGCAATCGTGTGGATTCGCTTGTTGCCTTGAAGTTTATGGTAAGTCTCCCGAGGCTGAAATCGGAGAGCTTGTATCTAGAAGACTCGGAGTTTTCTCGCCGAGTTTCGATCTCAATTCAAGTGTTTTTAGTGCTAATTGAGCGTGCCCAACGAAGGTTCTGGGGCTGATTTATGGAAGAGGTGGATGATCCTCCTCCTTTGGAAGGCGAGATCCTTTCCCTCCACGGGCTGCCCGCTTTGCCTTCTCAATGAGATCTCGGTTGCCATGGTGGAGGGATAGTTTCCTTCTTGGCCGCAACAGCTTCCCAGATTATTTCTTTCCCCTTTGGATTATTACCGTTGGGTTGTTTGGTGGGCAAGAATACGGGAAGATCCGCGCCTTCCTTATTTGAAGGGCGCCAATCTTGTTAGTATCCATTTAGGATCAAAGAGGACGCGTGGAAGGCCGGGGGTTGGTCACGGAGGAGGTTATGGGGCCCGGCAAGATGTGCCCATTACCGTAGGGAAGGCGTTATTTGGGCCCAATGCGTAGGAGAGAGGACGGTCAACGTTCGAGCCGACCGCCGGAGAGTCGTCCGCCTTCGTGGAGAGCGGGGCAGGTTTCCTCTATCGTTCTGCAGTTGGGCTTGGGCCACAGTGGAATGGGCCCAAGACTGTAGAAAGGCTTTCGGAGGCCCAAACTGGCTGTGCGCAGACGGTCAACATTTCGTTGACCGTTTGTGAGCTAGTCGCCCGCCCAGCTGGTCAACTCAAACGTTGACCGTCGGGGCTTTCCAGTTTGGGATCCGTTTTCTCTGTTGGGCCGGCCCATTTTGAGGCGTACCCATCAGATAGGTTTTCGGACAAGCCAAAACCTAACCCCATGCCAGGACATGTTACCCACGAAAGTTTGGGGCTTTTACTTAATTTGGGGTTAGAGTATTATTACACACAATTTAGACATGTACATTTATTGTTTGAGTATCCGAATTTGAGGTTTTATGTGAAATTTTGCTCGAGCAGATCCTAACCCGAGCCCGGACCCCGTTTAATGGATTAAACTGAGTTTGACACACAAATTGCCTTTGGATTATGCTTACCCATGCATTGAATTTCATGATGTACCCGTTGGATGCTCGAAATTCCAAGAATTAAATGATATATGTATCCGAACACTGTTCACATGCATTGTTCATGCTGAAACTGTTCTCCCGAGGATATTGAACGGTATATTACATAACTTTACCATGTTTAACTAATAAATAAGTAATATGTATATTTGTATAAGTTTAATTGATTAATCTGGAAGCTTTGATATGTTCAATTATGATGGAAATTCTTATCCGAAAGCCTTTCAAATTAATTTACTTTTCGATGGTAAGAATTTTAAATCTTAACTATGCATATGATATTTGTATATAAGTTAAATTATGAAAAGATTTAAATCTGAAAGTAAGATAAAAAGCATATGAATATTCGAAGGGAAATTCCCTTAAGACAAGATAAGAAATTGAAATTCTGAAATTTATTCCGTATCTATTATTTGTTCCGTCAGTACCGGTATTGTCATCCATATCTGTTATCTGTTCCATCAGTACCAATATTGTTATCTGTATCTATTATCTATTCCGTTAATACAGGTATTGTTATCCGTATCTGTTATATATTCCGTCAGTACCAATATTGTCATCCGTATCTGTTATCTGTTCCGTCGGTATCGGTATTATCATTCATATATGTTATTTGTTTCGTCAGTATCGGTATTGCCATCTGTATCTGTTATATGTTTTGTCAGTACTGATACTGTCATCCGCATCTATTTCTATAAGATTTTGTAGGCAAAAAAGAATCAAAAATTTGTGTACAATTTCAGTATCCAAAGGGAATCAGAAGCCAAATATCAAAGTTAAATGTGTTCCAACAAAATGTCTTGAATTACGTTTCATGTTTAGGCATCTGCATTATGCTCATATTTCCTTTTTCTTGATTTATTTTGAATATATAGCTTATTGTCTTTGATCATATTGTGCTTTACTGAGCTGTTAGCTTATCCTTATTTCTTCTTCGTTCCAAATGAGACCCAGGAGCCGATACCTGTTTAGAAGGAGCAAGGAGAGGGATTTGCTAAGGAGATTGGCTGGATCTTGAGGACTTAGAATCTAGAATATAGTTGAGTTATGTTGTGTAATTACTTCATAGAAGATTAATGTTGTATATTAAATTGTGGCATAGCTTGTTATATATTTTCATGGCATAGAATGCTTCCGTAGCTTATCCATGAACAAGGAATGCTTCCGCAGGTATTATGTTAAGTTTTGAATAAGTTCCTAGATGGCATCGTTATATATATCCAATACGGTAGTGAAGAGTATTGTGTTGGAAGCATAAATGATATGGCATTTGTTGTTCTTATGGATGTGTCGTGGATTAAATTTTGAGGATTGTTTATTTATATGTCTTGTGCAAGTTGTATTTATTCAGGTTGTTTGTATGGATTTTGTCCATTTTTAAAGAAAACTCTGCTCAATTTTCTATAGAATATATGCATTGAATTGATTGCGTATTAGTTTGATTTAGATAAGTATGATTATTGACGGATGTCATTAGTGGATTATGATCCATTCCGTCACAGAACTAATTTATTCCAAATTTATTTAAAGTTTGGATTTAGGACACATCATTGGTGCCGTCTGTGAAAACGTTGACGAAAAGCCAACCAGCTACTTCTCCTAAATGGAGCATCATCTGACGAAATGGTGAACACAGGGGCTCAAGCTAGCGTTTCCGCCAAGGAAGTCACCTCCCCTGACTGCGACCACTCAGCTAGTAGTCAGGCTGGAGAATAGCTTGCTCCAATTTTCCTGTACATGGCAGAGCAGATGAATAAGATGTCTCAAATGCTCTAAACGCTCTACACACACCAGGGCAAAAAGACGTCGGGGGCTCAATCCTCCTTAACCCCCATGCCAGCCTTCAGGAGAGGGGGCTAGAGGTGGAAGAAGTCGACCAAGAAGACCTCGAGGCCAAGCAACTCTCACATTCCTGTGGCCGCCAACACCCAAAGCCGCTCAAGGCTTGAAGGGCGCTTGGCATGTGGGACTCCTGATGAGAGTCCCAAAAGAAGGAATCCCCAGTATTCCCGGGATGAACAGAGGCCTCCCGTGCGAGAGGAAGCCTCTCGAGTCATCCGATCGACGACGCGCCGCACCATAGAAAGAATGGAGTTGGGAACCTATTTCAACTCTAAAACATTTGGAAACTTCTCCCAGGTGGAGGAAAAAGTTCAGAAGATTCGAAACCGCATGTTTAAAGACGACAATGAGCACGCGGCCAATCTGAAGAGATCTCTATTCACCGTGGAGATCTGGACCCAACCATTGTTGCCAAAATTCAAGATGCCGGCCCTTAATTCTTACGATGGGAGCACTGATCCGGTGGACCAGTTGGATCACTTCTCCTTGTAATATCACGCGGAAGGTAGGCCCACCTTTCTTCAAGTCCATTTTAAGTTGGAGCGTAAATAATATTTTGTACTTACCATTTCTCTCAGATTCTTTTGGCATTTTAGAGACCCTCACTAGATACAAACTCTTACCCATGAGGAGAACCCTCTTCAAGTGGGGTATGGACATTCCTTTAGTTGCCATTTTCATGACCCCGGATGAAAAGTAGGCAACGAGTAATGACAACAATTTTAAAACTCCCAAAATAAATCCCTAGTCATAAATGGATATACCCAAATACAATACCCAATACCGGTTCAAACCTAACAAAAATCAAAATGTAAATAATAATTATAACAACAATTATAATATTATTCCGAACTATCTGCTCAGATTCTAAAATACTAATCATAAACTGCTACACAAATTGCAAGGAAAAAAATATTCCAAACACTATAGAAATTTTTATTTTGATTTTGTATAAATAATAAAATGTCATAATTTTGATACCAAAGAATCCTAACTATCTGTTTAGATTTTAAAATGTTGACCATAATTTGCTACATGAATTGCAAGTAAAATGACAGTTCAAACACTATAAAAATCTTGATTATGATCCTATATAAATCATAAAATACAGCAATTCCAATACCAAAGAAATTTAAAACATGTCTATATCAAAATACAACATACTAACGTCAACCTATATATAATCTCCTCTACAAAACCGAAATATAAACGTAGACTCAACTATAAATTTAAGCATCATAAAATATAAATAAAATTTCTATGAACGTCTTTATCAAAATAACCCGCAAGCAATTCATAACACTTCAATATGAAAGGGTTAGAAATAGTAAAATCATGATTAGAATGCTCAATAAATATTAGTATATATAGATATACATGACGAAACAAGCATATTCATAAATTAGAATGAAGAAGTGAAAATAATAATGTGTAGAAAATTTGATACAAATCAAAAGTATAACCAGAGAAATATTCAACTATATCAAACATCCAAATATTCTAATATCTAATAAAAATTTCGTACATAAAATTTATAAGTTTTATACAAGTGTCATATTGTCCAAATGTACGAAATTATCCAAAATCTCAAGATCAAAAGTTCAAATCCCAAAATCAAATAAATTTGGGTATCAAGCAAATCATGTAAATCTCAGAGGCCAAACGTCTCAAATGTTAGGTAATATGTATGATGAATATTGAAAATCCAAAACATTGCTAAATTTGAGAACTAAGGTTCAAAAGACTACTTTTGAGAAAGGGCTATGCATGCCCCTAATAACCATAAGTCAAATTACTACTATTTAGATCCGTAGGTGGTACGTCTATATATTTTTTCTTATAGATGAGGTCAAACACTGTTTTTTTGTCACCTTTGGATAAGATGCAATCTTTAAATTTATCTGAATATATTATGATATTTAAAGATATTATTTTTGTTTAATTTCTTACAATAGTTTTCAACAAAATATCATATCGGGAGACTTCATAATAAATGCCTAAAACTTTTCCTTCCTATTAGAAAAGTATAAAATTTTTATTTCAAAAATAATATAAATACTAAATTTTTTAACTTATCAAAAAAGTATAAATATTAAGTTAAATAATAAAATAGAGTTCAATTCAAAATACAAGTATGAACTATGATATGCAAGGTCAAATGCACTTTTTTATGAACTTTATTTAAAATATATATTGTTGGGTCCGGTATCGCCGGCCAACTCGAAACCAAAAGTGTGTCGAAGAAGTCTTGCTAAGGCGGGAAACATTTTCATTTTGGCAGAAATTTTATTCTTGTAAGGAATTTTTGGGCTCGTTTTGGAGGGAAGATATTCATCCCTTTCCCTAATAAAAGGACAAGCCCCTGCATAGAAAAAGGAGAGAGGAAAAAGCGGAGGACAAAAACCTTCCTACAAGGTGATGCCCATTTTCCTTACTCTCCAGCCCTCCGTCTTCGTTCTCCGGAGAGCTTAGAGCCGTCTCACCAGAGGCGCTTCTCTCTCACTCACTCACTCTCTCTCTCTCTGTTCCTGTTTCTGTCAAAGCAGAGAGAGAAGTTCCACAGTAATGGAAATCAGCTCCTTTGAAACACTGGTGAGCCAAACAGATCGAGGAGCCCTTTCCGTCGATGATGCTAGGCCCATCTGCTCTCGCCTCCGACAAAACAGGGCACAGGCGCTTCCGGCGATGGTGTTCGGCTCCTCCGTTCCCATTTCTAGAAATGGGGCACGATCCTCTGTCCTTGTGGAACTGAGCTTGAAATCCTTCGAGCAGCAGCGTCGAATAATTCCTTCCCAGATCAGAATTAGTTGAAATGCGAAATCCCCAACAATGGCAGCCGACTCCCCCTTGCGGCATTCGAGCTGAGTGGAGCACCAAACTCCCCATTGATGGCATCCTAGGCCCTCTCGACCGATTTGGGCACAGAGGAATGCTTTGCGGATGTCGCCCAGATGCTCCAACCTCGAGTCAAGGAGAAGGAGCCTAGCGAAGCTCCAGCCACGACGAACCAAATCCAAGCGCAGCAGACGAAGCCCCCGAAACAAAGCCCGGTGACTCCAGACCAACGGGAGCTCGTGGCACTTGCCAACGGTGCTCAGAAGGCGCTCAAGGCCCAAGCGGGGGTGGAGTGGGATTCCCGGGGAAGCAATCAAAGGCCAAGGCAGAGTGCAAGACAATGCTTCCCCGAAGAACGCTGCCGAATGTCCTCCACGGTCGTGCCATTTCGTTAGGCCAGTCAAGTCCCCTCAGGTCCTTCCGTACTTAGCAGCCCACCAGCACAACTTGGGCGGATAGGGCCCAACATCTCCATGCTCATCTTGGCCTATCCACTAAGTCTCCAAATATCAGTGAGGCTCAAGGGCATGCCGTCTGACCCAGAAGTAGGGAGATCTCTAAGCCGCCCTCCGCGGGTGCACTCCCGAGCAGGGACATCTCTAAACCGCCTTCCGCGGGCGCACTTCCGAGCAAGTGCACCTCTAAGCCGCCCTCCACGGGCGCACGGGTAAGCCGCCCTCCGCGGCCGCATAAGTAAGCCGCACTTTGCCGGGCACATCCATGGAGCTCACGCCTCCAATCACATCCCTCTCACACTCCCCTCATTCTCACATCTTACGCATGCATTCCTCCATTTAATGTGAAGGGATCCTGACTTGAGCGTCGGAGTGTCGGCGGGGGACAGCCCCCCGTCGGCCTCTGACCTCTTGTTTGTTGATTGTTTTGTGTAGGTCCCAGGTTAATAGAGACAGAGATCGGACCCTCATTCGAACGCTTCAGAGTGACAAGGAATCCAGAGGCTCCCTAATTCGTATAATAACCGTGAACCCGAGATGTAACATTGGCACAGTCTGTGGGAAACGTGACAAAATGTCTAGCGTCTCCCTTCAATACTCAATCTCACATATAAAGACGGACAACACTTAAGTTCCAGCCAGCGCTACGGCTCATACCATAGCCTCCTACGGCGATGATCCCACGCTGGGTAGCCATGCCCAGGGGCTCCGTTCCTTAATCCCCGGACGGACAAAGAATATTAACACCCCGAACGCAAATTATTCCCTTGGCTGGAGCGAAGTCACCTGTCGCGATGACCCCTTATCGATTAAGCCATGCCTGGGGGCTCCGTCCTCTAACTCCAAGATGGTCTAGGGATATCAGCATCACGCACATGAGCCACTATATCGGCCGATGGCGAAGCCACCCATGGCGACGACCCACCTTTTTTGGGTAGCCGTGCGGACGTACAATCGACCCCGCGTGTGAAAGGCACTCACTATCTAGCGGGGTATAGTAGATCCATGTTCCCCGGACCATTTGCACCTGCCGAAAGGTATAGCACTGGGGGCTTCACCCCTCAACTCCCTGGTGACCAAAGAAGGCTAGCATTATCAAAGGATCTACCGTGCGTCGCCCACCCAATCTGGGCAAAGAATCGGACCCTTCGGAGTGTAGGGGCATAGGCCGGAGCACCTAACAGAGCACCCCAACAACCCTTCGAAGCGGTACGCGTAGACCATGTGCCCGAAACTTTGGACAGGACCCGAAGGAGTAGCACGTTGCCTGGCAACGAACACCTGCGATGGTTCCACGCCGAACCCAGGTAAGTCTTACATGCATCACGCTGCTTGCTTGAATCACGTTTCCATTAATAAAGTAGTGGTATTATCTGTTCATACGAATGACTACATAACACAACATACAATCATACGACTTAAACTGCCCCTAAGTCGGGAGGACAAACGTCCATTCGTAGAATGAGTCCTTGGCCCCGCGCTAGGCGGTCTGAAAGCAACCGTCCCAGGATTTTGTCTCCGCGCCACATGGCCCGGGGACGGCCCATACATCTTGGCTCCGTGCCAAGCGGCCCCCTACGCTTTGGCTCCGCGCCAGACCACCGGAAGCAGCCACGCGCAAGCTTTGACTCCTTGCCAAAAGGACCCATGCGGTCCGCCAAGCAGGCTTTGTGCCATCAACCCAGGCGGTCAAAACATCAGGCCTGGGGGCTTTTTGAAGCACCTAATATACGGCCGACAAAACCTTAGGGGGCAAAATTGCAGGCGTGCGACGACCTTTTTCGGAAGAAGAGAGCACCTTTAGTCTATAATGGTCGTGGGCTAGGATCGAGCACCGGAAGGCGACGACGCCCTGGGCGGGGGCCGAGCTCTTAGTATAGGAACCGCGTGCAAAATGACCTAGACTCGGAGTTCGGCTACTGTGGCCTGAAAACCCAGCTGACCCTTAGTGAGGCTCCACGGGACTTGCTACGACTTCCGCCCTACCGGATCGAGCTTCTGACTATTCGTGCAGGTTGCGACGACATCCTCTGGGGAGGATGAGCACGGCACAAGAAGGTGCCGGATTGGGGCCTTGGCAACAATAGCTTTGCAAGCTTAGCCGAAAAATAGGAGATATAATCTCTAAAACCGCACTGGGAGACATTGACGCAAAAAGGGAGCATTATTTCTCATGTACAAGTCAAGGACGAGCGACATTATAGTGCGACACTGTACAACAAAGAATACCAGGGGTATATTGATCCTACGCATCTAGCGGCCCGCCTCTTTCGAGAAGTCTCTTAAACTAAAGCTATTAGAGATCCCGGCATTCCCTGGATGCAACGTTCCCCCAAAAATGTCCGAAAGCACGATGAAAACGACCCGACGACACAGGCAGACACCATCTCAAAACCCGGTGTTGAGCATGAGGCGAGCTTTTTCCGAAGTGAGCCGTAGCCTAAGGTCAGTGCTAAGGCGAGACGCGTCATGCACCAGGGTAGAGGTCCATCCCCTTAGACGCTCGGCCTCTTGCATCAGCTGCCCAGTCTCCTCCGTAAGTCATTTGCCATCCTCCGCCAGCTGCCTGCTCCATTCCCGCAGCTATCCGTCCTCCCCACTCCAGCGTCAAGGCTTAGCCTCCGTCCCGCAGCACGGAGATGTCTCATTCCTCCGTCCTGCCAGCATCGGGGTTCTCAGCCTCCGCACTTCATCACGGAGATATTCATTCTTTCGTTCAGTCAGGAGGTCCTCAGCCCTCCCCCCTCTCCAGCGTCAAGGCGTAGCCTCCGTCCCGCAGCACGAAGATATCTCATTCCTCGGTCCTGCCAGCATCGGGGTTCTCAGCCTCCGCACTTTATCACGGAGATGTTCATTCCTCCGTCTGGTCAGGAGGTCCTCAGCCCTCCCCCCTCTCCAGCGTCAAGGCGTAGCTCCGTGCCGCAGCACGGAGATGTCTCATTCCTTCGTCCTGCTAGCATCGGGGTTCTCAGCTTCCGCACTTCATCACGGAGAAGTTTATTCCTCCGTCCGACCAGGAGGTCCTCAGCCCTCCCCTCTCTCTTCAGCGTCGAGGCGCAGCCTCCACTCATCAGTACGGAGATGCTTATTCCTCCGTACTCCTCTCTCTTCAGCGTTGAGGCGGGCCCCCGCTCTTCAGCGTCGAGGCGCCGCCCTCCGCTCCTCAGCGTCGAGGCGCCGCCCTCCGCTCGTCGGTACGGAGATGCTTATTCCTCCGTACTCCTCTCTCTTTAGCGTCGAGGCGCTACCTCCGCTCGTCAGTATGGAGATGCTTATTCCTTCGTACTCCTCTCTCTTCAGTGTTGAGGCACGCCCCCACTCTTCACCGTTGAGGTGCCGCCCTCCTCTCTACAGCGTCGAGGTGCCGCCCTCCGCTCCTCAGCATCGAGGCGCCGCCCTCCGCTCATCAGTACGGAGATGCTTATTCCTCCGTACTCCTCTCTCTTCAGCGTCGAGGTGCTACCTCCGCTCGTCAGTACGGAGATGCTTATTCCTTCGTTCTCCTCTCTCTTTAGTGTTTAGGCGCGCCCCCACTCTTCAGCGTCGAGGTGCCGCCCTCCGCTCCTCAGCGTCGAGGCGCTGCCCTCCGCTCATCAGTACGGAGATGCTTATTCCTCCGTACTCCTCTCTCTTTAGCGTTGAGGCGCGCCCCCGCTCTTCAGCGTTGAGGTGCCGCCCTCCGCTCTTCAGCGTCGAGGTGCCGCACTCCGTTCCTCAGCATCGAGGCGCTGCCCTCCACTCATCAGTACGGAGATGCTTATTTCTCCGTACTCCTCTCTCTTCAGCATTGAGGCGCGGCCCCGCTCTTCACCGTCGAGGTGCCGCCCTCCGCTCCTCAGCGTCGAGGTGCCGCCCTCCGCTCGTCAGTACGGAGATGCTTATTCCTCTGTACTCCTCTCTCTTTAGTGTTGAGGTGCGCCCCCGCTCTTCACCGTTGAGGTGCCGCCCACCGCTCTTCAGCGTCGAGGTGCTGCCCTCCACTCCTCAACGTCAAGGCGCCGCCCTCTGCTCGTCAGTATGGAGATGCTTATTCCTCCGTACTCCTCGTTCTTCAGTGTTGAGATGCCACCCTCCGCTCCTCAGTGTCGAGGTGCCGCCCTCCGCTCGTCAGTGTGGAGATGCTTATTCCTCCGTACTCCTCTCTCTTCAGCGTCAAGGCGCTACCTCCGCTCGTCAGTACGGAGATGCTTATTCCTCCGTACTCCTCTCTCTTTAGCGATGAGGCGCGCCCCCGCTTTTCAGCGTTGAGCTGCCGCCCTCTGCTCCTCAGTGTCGAGGTGCCCCCCTTCGCTCGTTGGTACGGAGATGCTTATTCCTCCGTACTCCTCTCTCTTCAGCGTCGAGGCGCTACCTCCGCTCGTCAGTACGGAGATGCTTATTCCTTCGTACTCCTCTCTCTTCAGTGTTGAGGCACGCCCCCACTCTTCACTGTTGAGGTGCCGCCCTCCTCTCTACAGCGTCGAGGTGCCGCCCTCCGCTCCTCAGCATCGAGGCACCGCCCTCCGCTCGTCAGTACAAAGATGCTTATTCCTCCGTACTTCTCTCTCTTCAGCGTCGAGGTGCCGCCCTCCGCTCCTCGGCCGAGGTGCCGCCCTCGCCGCTCAGCACGGGGATGCTTATTCCTCACTTCTCTCTCTTCAGCGCCGAGGTGCCGCCCTCCGCTCCTCGCCGAGGCGCGCCTTCGCTTTATCAAGACGGAGATGCTTATTCCTCCGTACTCCTCTCTTTTCGGCGCCGCTGAGCTGCACCTCGCTCTTCGGCGTTGAGGCGCGCCATCTGCTCTTCGTCGAGGTGCCGCCCTCCGCTCCTCAGCGTCGAGGCGCCGCCCTCCGGTAATTAGTACGAAGATGCTTATTCCTCCGTACTCCTCTCTCTTCTGCGTCGAGGTGCCGCTCTCCACTCCTTAGCGTCGAGGCGCCGCCCTCCGCTCATCAGTACAGAGATGTTTATTCCTCCGTACTCCTCTCTCTTCATCGTCGAGGTGCTGCCTCCGGTCGTCAGTATGGAGATGCTTATTCCTCCGTACTCCTCTCCCTTCAGCGTTGAGGCACGCCCCCGCTCTTCAGCGTTGAGGTGCCGCCCTCCGCTCCTCAGCGTCGGGGTGCCGCCCTCTGCTCCTCAGCGTTGAGGCGCTGCCCTCCACTCATTAGTAAGGAGATGCTTATTCCTCCGTACTCTTCTCTCTTCAACGTCAAGGCGTAGCCTCCGCTCCTCAGCACGGAGGTCCTCAGTCCGCCATTCAGCTAGGAGCACTCAACATTGAAGATAACCAAGTGTTACCTAATAGGATGCCTACCCAGCATTGATGAGCACTCCGTCTCCAAGTCATGAGTCCTCCATCCTAGAGCCATGGGATGCCGTCCTTATAGAAGACCAACCGTCCTCCCCAAAGTAAGGGCTCCCGTCATCTAGACATCATGATTCCCGAACAGAAGCTGCCAAGACACCTGACATGCCCAACAATGTGAAGTTCAGAAGCCGTCCGGGAAAAGAATATGCATAACAACCCGCGTAGCAACGTCCCCTCATTACATGCCGAGAGTTGAAATTTTCAACCACTCGGCATGGGGGGCTAGTGTTGGGTCCGATATTGCAGGCCAACCCGAAACCAAAAGTGTGCTGAAGAAGTCTCGCTAAGGTGGGAAACATTTTCATTTTGGCGGGAATTTTATTCTTGGCGGGATTTTTTGGGCTCGATTTGGAGGAAAGACATCCATCCCTTTCCCAAATAAAAGGACAAGCCCCTGCACAGAAAAAGGAGAGAGGAAAAAGCAGAGGAGAAAAACATTCCTACAAGGTGATGCCCATTTTCCTTACTCTCCAGCCCTCCGTCTTCGTTCTCCGGAGAGCATAGAGCCGTCTCACCAAAGGCGCCTCTCTCTCTCTCTCTCTATTCCTGTTTCTGTCAAAGCAGAGAGAGAAGTTCCATAGTAATGGAAATCTGCTGCTTTCAAACACTGGTGAGCCAAACAGATTGAGGAGCCCTTTCCGTCGATGACGCTAGGCCCCTCTGCTCTCACCTCCTGCAAAACAGGGCACAGGCGCTTTCGGCGACGGCGTTTGGCTCCTTCGTTCCCATTTCTAGAAACGGGTCACGATCCTCTGTCCTTGTGGAACTGAGCTTGAAATCCTTCGAGCAGCAGCGTCCATCGATTCCTTCCCAGATCAGAACCAGCCAAAATACGAAATCCCCGACAATGGCAGCCGACTCCCCCTTGCGACATTCGAGCCGAGCGGAGCACCAAACTCCCCATCGATGGCATCCTAGGCCCTCTCGACCGATTTGAGCGCATAGGAATGCTCTGCTGATGTCGCCCAAATGCTCCAACCTCGAGTCAAGGAGAAGGAGCCTAGCAAAGCTCCAGCCATGACGAACCAAATCCAAGCGCAGTATGAAGCTCCCCTGAAACGAAGCTAGCCGTGACTCTAGACCAATGGGGACCTCGTGGCACTTTGCCAACTGTGCTCATAAAGGCGCTCGAGGCCCTTAAGCAGAATTGGAGTGGGATTCCCTGGGAAGTAATCAGGCGTCAAGGCAGAGTGCAGTACAGTGCTTCCCCGAAGAAGGCTGCCTAATGTCCTCCACGGTCGTGCCGTCTCGTTAGGCCAGTCAAGTCTCCTCAGGCCCTTCCATACTTAGCAGCCCACCAGCACAACTCGGGCGGACAGGGCCCAACATCTCCATGCTCATCTTGGCGCATCCGCTAAGTCTCCAAATATCAGTGAGGCTTAAGGGCACGCCGTCTGACCCAGAAGTAGGGAGATCTCTAAGCCGCCCTCCACGGGCGCACTCCAGAGTAGGGACATCTCTAAGCCACCCTTCGCGGTCGCATTCCCAAGCAGCGACATTTCTAAACCGCCCTCCGCGGGCGCACTTCCGAGCAGGCACACCTCTAAGCCGCCCTCCGCGGGCGCACGGGTAAGCCGTCCTCTGCGGGTGCACGGGTAAGCTGCCCTCTGCCGGGCGCATCCATGGAGCTCACGCCTCCAATCACATCCCTCTCACACTCCCATCATTCTCGCATCTTACGCATGCATTCCTCCGTTTAATGCGAAGGGTTCCTGACTTGAGCGTCGGAGTGTCGGCGGGGACAGCCCCCCGTCGGCCTCTGACCTCTTGTTTGTTGATTGTGTTGTACATGTCCCAGGTTAATAGAGACAGAGATCGGATCCTCCTCCGAACGCTTCAGAGTGACAAGAAATTCGGAGGCTCCCTAATTCGTACAACAACCGCGGACCCGGGACGCAACATATATATATATATGATACTTCAAATATTTATCTATTCATACAAATTGAGCAAAAATCTTTAATGTTAGGTAAAACCAAAGTAAAACTTAAAAATAACCAGTAAAACTTAACAAAAACTTTTAATGTTAGGTAAAACTAAAGCAAAACTTTGAAATAGCAGATAAAATTACATGCATACATATATATTCAAAGTAGGAGAAGTAAAAGTTGGCATGCATATATGATAAACTACCGACCGTAAATAAAATTAAAGGAAAATTGAAATAGGCTAAAAATAATGTCCAAAAATAATATCAATACGGGTTATATAGACAAATATACGCATAAACACCAAGTGCACATTAGGCGCCACCTAAACCCTTAGTTGCCCACTAATGCTGTGTCAAGTGGGGTTTAGATACGCGCAATCTGCCAATTCTGTACACAACCATTGTAGGGCATGCTTGAAGTGTGACACAATCTGTCTAAAACATATATGAGCATCCCAAAGTCGCTCCTCAAGTTAGCATAATTTGTCTAAAATATATATGAGCATATATATAGTTAACTATGTGGCAGCAATTGGACCCTTTAAACACTTGTCCTCCATTTTTGAAGACTTCTTTGTGTGTTTTATGAGACTCAATGGGACGTTTGTAAAATGTACCATAGACGATACAAATGAAGCGTATCTTAAATAATAAATTCGATTTGAATTCATTGATAACTGGTGTTAGAGCTTAATTTGAAACCTTAAATTGGTTTTTTGCGTACCATAATCAAAATAAAGCACAATTAATGGCCCAAGAATTTTTCCTAGAAGATCTCGCCGACGCTCAAGTTAATATAGTTCAATTTGTTGAGAGAAAATTAGGTGAGCGACTAACATTGGCTATTAACTAAGGAGACTAGGAATCGTCATTGAAAGATAATCCTTGTGGCGAGCCATCTTTAAAATGAGGGATGACTACCTTATGTAAGCGTTAGCAGAATATTAGGAGAAAATTTTTTTTTTTCTTTTTCTAGCTTAATGCCTTTCTTTTTTTTCTTGCTTAACTCCCGAAATCCTCTCCATTTTTATAGGTAATTGATGTATAGTCGGAACAGTAATCTTTTATATAAAAACCTGCATTTACGGCTTGTTTTGATTTAATACATGTCTAGATGCTAAATTTTCATATCAAGAGGAATATAAGATATGGTATTAGATATCTCAATGTCGAGAATCTGGCACTTGATGTGCCCCACTACCCTCCAACCATGCTCCACTGTCATATCTAGCCCCTGCCCAATTGAATTTCCATATACCTTTTTAGGGGTAGTCATTTTTAAAGTGGTCATTTTTTGCTGTCACCGACTTTTTCAGAGTTAGAGTGTGATAATTTCAATCGACACTGTATATTTAATTTAATTAGTTGTCATGTCAAGATAATTATTAATCTCTAAGACCTGGACCAGTATACTTGGCTTGTATTGAGTTTAGATTTGTTATTTTGGATTAGGCTATTGACTCGAGTTTCTTTATTTTATTATTTTGAGATGACCTGTCAAATTAGGTCCCAACAATATTAATATTTTATACTTATTAATTAAAAAAATATATTTATACGGAATAGCAAAGTGAGGTCTATTACTCTATCTATAATATAATGAGGGTGTTCGAAAAATGTTCAAACTACATGCCTCAATCGTTGTCGAAAATACAGTCTGGACTCCACAATGAAAAAGGGTGAATGAATCCGACTGGACAGTGTATTGCTGAAAGCTGGAATCTTTCATAAACAAATTTGACTCTTCTATTAATGCGGCAATTTGGCTTGCCGAATTTCCAAGTGGCGAGCATGATATCGACTGAATACGCACGTGCTCGTTAGGCAGTGGGTCCATGCTGCTCATTTATTATTCTTTTTCATTTTTTTTTTAGAAAAAACAGAGAAAACTGTTGCCTTTGTCAAATAATATTTCTATTTAATTTGGAGGTTTCAAGCTACGTTGAAAAAAAATAATATATTTTTTTTGGGAATGACCCAAAAAAAAAAAAAAAAAAACCCAATGTTCAAAGTTCGCTTTTATTCTATAGCCAAGGAAAACGTCTAGAGCCAGATATTGGTGTAACGTTTCACCCATAGTCTTGGTAAGATTTGCACTGACTTGATAAAATGCCATCTTGCTAGAGTAATGATAGCATGGAGGGATTGTACCTACCTTCGAATGCGGCTGGGAGAGTATGGACCCTGCTAAAGTACTTTGCAAAATCAAGGCAGTTGGGCTTGAAGTTGGCTAATACTTGATTGTCCACTGACTCAAAGTCGTTATATGTGGGGAGGTTCTTAACTAAATGTCACTTGTCAGTTTTAGGTTGGTTAACAAAGTCTTATTCTCAAGTACATTGATGGTTATCGTGAACCCATACATGGCTAAGTATTTGAGCTTGACACCTTTAAGAGACTTTAGGATCGCTCCCGCTTTTCTACGTTCTTAACATGACACCCCATCCATGTGAAGGGTGAACCGAGATAGCGTCACGCCAAGGGGAGCCCTCAAGAATTCTTTAGTTTATCTTTCGATTCTCAAGTTGTCATTTTGACAATAAAGTTTGTCAAAGGCTAGCTATTTATCGAGGGTCAGTCTTGAAACTCAATATTGAACACGGCTAATCTGATAGACTATTTTTTTAAGTGTAAATATATTTCCTACTTCTAATGGATTCTTTTGAGAGGTTGGCTAATTAAAACCACTATCATGAGAGCCTGGAAAATGGGCTAGAGCTTCTTTGCAGCGAATGCCAAGGCCAACACTATTTTCTTGGTTTGAGTATGCCTGGTTTTCAAATCAACAATAATCTCGTCACATAGTACACATGCACAACCTAAACCTGAAACCCAAGAACCTAACGTGGATCAACCACACAAAACCTCAAATCACAACTAACAATCATAAATAAAGCACCAATAATAAATGTTAAACTCCTCATAAATATCGAGGGACTAATGACAAAGTAAATCTAAAACACTAAGGGATGTAACACCGAAATAATACCATCTAGGGAATTGAAGCCCCTCCACGTTCAACATAACATCATTAGATTTCGACATTCTCTACCAACAAGCTTCTTGGCAAATGCCCCAATCACTGACTAGTTCTACCATCCAACACTATTCTAGAACTAATAAAATATAAAGGTAAATTAAACACTCAATAAATAATATAATAAAAATAAAGCAAGTATTAATTATCTTGAATACTAATATCAAAATATGTTAGAGTAATAACAAGATTATAACGATCAACTACACTTTATCCAAGACTTTAGGCCACACTATAATCATGACTCAAGGATGCTACAAGGATAAGCTATCAAGGGGATTACCAGCAAATCTGAAATACTAGAAATGCATCGAAGATTTCATATAATTTAAATATTAATAAGAATATAGGTTTTATTGAACCTATCTTAATAAGAGCCACTACTACTCATATGCACTTAACAATCTCATTAGATCTTATTTTATGACTAGGTAACTACTATAAGGTAACTAATACAAGTAAGGTAACTAATCTCGTCTCCCTGCAAATGCATGGCCTCGTCCAAGTAGTGAGGCAACCTATGCGGCCAACAAACAAAAAAGAATACCCAGCCAGAGACTATATCGACAAAGCATGCGGGCAGAAATTTACACTACCTCCCAGAGAGATGAACGTACATGATGAGAAGACCCAACGGACTCGAGGCATGGAGGCATCCCTTAGAGCACCATGAGGTTCAAGAATCAGAGCACCTAAGTGGCACCCTTCCTCGGCGGCAACCCCATTCATTGAATCCTCTGCCTTTGTTTGCTCATCATCACTTTCCTCCTTGGTCAAAGGCCAAGAGGAAGAAGGGGACGATGCTCCTTGCGCCAAGGCAAGCAAAGTCGAAATGTTAAACACATTCTCTCTTTTTGAGGTCCAAAAGTGGAGAACGCATAGCAATCTCTGGGCACATCGGATCAAACGTAAAGTAGCGCTTTCTTGGCAGAGTTTTAGACAGCAAGACACTTTATGACTTGTTGGAACTGCGGAGCATAACAAATCGAAGCTAAAGATGGATCAAGGTAGCTTGCCTGCCAAGCCAATAGGCAAAGGGCCGAAGGATGGAGCACACAAAGTCGATCGTGCACTTGTCGTGTGACCTGTTGGTCCTAAGTAATGTTTTGCGCGTAGCAACCCAACTAGAAAAGAAAGAGCTCCCCTTTATGTTATGTTAGGAGGGCACTCAAATGGAACTTCGATCGGATGCGGGTATCCAATCCCGCCGCTGAGATGTCCAGCGGATTCCTGGGCCTTGACGAATGGCCGGCCACCTTTTACGTTAGAAGAGCAAAAGGCCCGGGGCATAGCAGGATGAACCAATGTGAATGAGTGTAAGCTTCGTTGCCCGAACACGATTGATGCTGACCACACTAGGTGCTACCGTGGTAGCAAGAGAGGCCAGGCGGTGACAATTGAGAGGTTGTCACTGAGCATTCCTAGTCACACGGGAAGAGAGGTCAAATGGCAAGACAAGGCCATACGCCCGTTTGGCTCCTCGCGGAGTATAGCTCACATCCAAACATCTGATTGGGGAACGGGGCAACGCCCATGAAACTCTGGCAAAAAGGGAAGGCCTGCCAGGCCACGTCTCAATCAATCATCCTGAAAGTAGAAGCAAAGGCAAAAATGTTTGTGGAAACCATGCGGTTTAGAAAGCGGTTCAGCGCAGTGATTTAATTGGCAGCGTCCCAACCTGGCAGCAGCGTCATTTGAAGACGTTGAAGTGGTGCGTCTCTCTTAATGGTCACAACATGTGCCCTTGCCCTAGCCAGCAATGGTGCCTCTTTTCACTGACACCATTATAGAGTGGGACATGCCACCTTCCCACTCACTTTGCCAGTTACCAAGACACCTTGATTAATGTGATGGGGGCATAGAGCAATTGATGATGCCTTGGTGCATCATTTCCCAAAGTTAGCAACCCATCAGATCCAAGCCCTGGCAAACTCGAGGCCGATCTGACCAGTCGGAGCCATGGCTGAGCATTGGATAGACCATCATGAGTTGGATTGCTAGAAGACCGAGACACCAACCAGCCGAACATCAAGTCGCCAATAAGTCAAATAGCATAAAGCGGTTGGCCTCGCCAGACTCAAGGCGAGCTAGACTAGCCGCGATCCCTACCAAGCGTGGGGGCAGGTTGTGAACTGAACCACTAGTAGCACGAGTTTCCAAAGCACAAGACTGTTAGACCGGTATAGCTCTAGCGGCCAAAGGCAATGCCAAAATACTTCAATCATTCACAACAAGTAAGAATTTTGGAGCAAAAAAATAACAACAAAAAATACTCAGTAGTTCCATTTCTTAATTTTTTTTTACAAAGTACAAAGTCTCGAACAACAAATTTGTGAACCGTACTCCACAGGCACGTGACCTTGGAACAGAACCTCAGTGGCCAGAGCACCACGTTCTGAATGGTTGAAGTGATCATGCTCCTATGCACCGCCTCCCTCAGCCTGCTAAAGTGGAAAGCGCATGCCAAATCCCTCCTTAGCAAGAGTAGGGGATCATTCATCCGCTCTCACCCAGGAGGCGACCACTAGAGACCTTCGACTGAGACAGGCCATAGCCACACAGCTTGAGAATCTGTACAAGACTAACTGTGGCGATGATAGCCCAAACTCGGGGGCCTCAAAAGCTCCGCCCCTGGTAGTCATCTACAGCCTACAGGACAATAGATGGGGTAGCTGTTAGCCCTGACGAGAAGGGAGAGAAGCGACCCTCTCCCCTCCAAGGGCTGAGTAGCCTCTCCACTAAGCCGCCTCGGCCAGGACTATGCGACGCAAGTAGGGAGAGGAAGATAACGACGGTACTACACCTAGACTGCCCACTTTACATCGTCAAAGCAATCGAGGAAGGGAAATCACGATAGACTTCAAGCGCATCTTCAAGCCATCATTTTATAGCCGAAAAAGGGGGTCGGTGAGCTATCAATGCAAAGGATTGCATTTGGCAATGCTATCCGCAAAGAATCGTCCGGACTAGCAAATTGCCCTCGAATCTTTCCAAATAGGGCACCGAATCACCGAGCTCTAGTACGAAAAGGCTGCAGAACACCTTGAAAAGAAATGCGAGTGGAGGACTTGCATAACGATGTCATGTCAAGATCATGCCGAGAGTTGAAATTTCAAACCTCCAAACATGGGGGGCCAGTGATAGGTCCAATTACTTCATGGGTCAACCCAAAATTCAGCTTACAAATTTGTGAACCCAGAAAGCAGAAGTCCAGTGAGGCCTAGAGCCCAGAAGATGCCATGACTATTCGCAACTTGGGTGATGCGACTCGACGTAGGCCCAGTGCTTGGTTGCCGACACCCTGTAGGTGGGCCCATGTGCCCTGCTAGTGCATGCCCTTCTAGCCTAGGGAATCCTCCCCAAAAGGCAATTGTCATAAATGCAGCTAGGGAATGACTCAGAGAAGGAAAGGATATCCTCAGATTAGTCACGGTTACCATGACAGGCATCTTCGATTGCGTAATTATTCCCAAAAAGAAAATTACAATTGACAACCATCCATGATTATCTATACAACTTAGTAATCCCGGATGATACAACAGTCTAGCTTTGGTGCTTAAGCCAGGGTAAACCGCCTCTATCACCTATAAACACCTCACTTCCTCAATAGAGAAGGGGGGCTCTAGTGGCAAAAAAACCCAAACCACACAGAAAAACCCTAAGAGAGGAAGTGACAAAGAGGAAGGGAGATCTCCACCATCGATTACGCAGAAAGGCAAGGAGCTCTCCAACGTTCTTGGGGCCATGTACCCCCTAGTGTGACTCCTTTTTCTCCCTCTCTCAAGCCACTCACTGTCGAGCGCAACCGTCAAGATCAAGTCTTTTCGCCAACCCTCAGTAGAGACTGCCATAGACGGCCTCACTTCCAGAAACCAAAAAGGAGACTATGCAGAGTCTCCGGCCTCATCATCATCACCCAGGAGTCGTTCCTACTTTCGGTCAGCCACCTTACTCACGAGTGCACTGCACTCCTCCACGTTGCAGTCACTCTCATGCGGATGTTCTCTATCTCTCCCTCCCTCTAAGTCGCCCCCAAGTCAGGCGCACCTCTAAGCTGCCCCTAACGGAGCACATCTCTAAACCGTCCCTTCACAGGGTGTACCTCTAAGCCACTCTTCTATTAGGCACACCAAATACTCAATCCCCAGAAAACATGCATCCACACATTTCTTATATTATTGTGTATTTCTATTATATTGAAAAGATATTTGACTTGAGTATCAAAAGATATATCAAGGAATGAGTTCTGTCAATCCTCTAATATTTTATTTTTAGTTATGTTAGACAAGGTTCAGGGTTGAAGAGATGGGAACCGGATCGACTCCTATTCGATCAACACAAAAGATCGAGTCGTTCAATAACCCGTACAACAATCCAAATTTAGGGACGCATCAATTATTATTATTATTATTATAAATTTGTATTATATTTCTTGTACTACTATTACATATCAAATATTAAAATATTAATTTTTAACTTATTTTATGTTAATAATTAAATAAAAATATATAAAAATTTAACTCCATTTTTATTTTATTTTATTATTTAAAAATAAATATTTTATTTTTTTATTTTATTTTATTTTAATAATCAAATATACAGTAATTTCGTGGACACTCAAAAAATAGGAGATTCGTCCATTGGCCCAAATTGACGCGGTCGTTTCAAACACAGTGAGGGATTTTGAGAGCTGAGAATCTTCCTTCCCACTTTCCCTTCCCCAACTCCACATATATAAGTACCTCTCAAGCCCTTTTTCAGTCACCAGCCTCACGAGAAGAAAGAGGGAGAAGCTTCGATCGATCGATCGATCGATCGAGAGAGAGAGAGAGACGAAAGACGGAAGCTTTCCTTCGCTACTGTGTAAGGTTCTTCCCTCGAGAGGAAAATTCTCAAGCAGATCTTCCACGGCTGGGTTGAAAGTTCTCGCAATCTTACCACCATAATCAGCGGCGATGGCTCGCTCTTTCTCCAACGCTAATCTTCTCTCTGCTGTACTCGTCGACAGCATCTCTCTTGCCCTCAACAGGTAATTAGTCTTCAACAAGAATATGCTCTTTCACTCTTTGTTCTCTTAATGATTTTGCTTCAACGCGTCATATCATGGCCGTTTCCGTTCAGCCGTCCTGTTCGGATTCGTTGTGGCATGGCTTTGTGCAATTTCCTCATTGCTGATCTTGTTTGGGCGGTGATAACTCCCTGGCGCATGTAGCGTCTTTGTATTACGGCCTTCTCCTTAAGGCTCTGCCTTGAAAAGTTAAGTTGCATCCTCCGAAACTGCGGACAACAGAGATGTCCCTGTTTTCTCGGTCGTGTTGAGCGACCTCTGTGGTATCCATTCGATTTGGCAGACTATGGCTCGGGTGTATTAAAGCCGGATCTGTAGAAATTGTTTTATAATTCTTTAGCACAAGTATTAGATTTGTAAATAGATTGTTCAACTACTGTTGACATTCTGTTTTAATTAACGTTCAGTCGGGGTTACGCGGCGGCATCGCAAGGAGGAGTCGTATCGAACTTGGCAAGAGGAGGAAGTGCTAGGATGGCGAAAGCAGGACAGGACGAGGTGGCGCGGTCTGCCGAGAACTCGTGGGTCCCGGATCCGGTGACCGGATACTACCGGCCTGCGAATCGGACTGACGAGATCGACGTGGCGGAGCTGCGGGAGATGTTCATCAAGAACAAAAAACCTTGAAGAAATTAGACAATTATAACCAGCTCGAAGGACGAACTCACCTTTCGGAAGGAAGGCGGTGGTGGCGGATGGTGAAAGATGATATCATCGCCGCCCGCTGGGCTGCGGTGAACCGTCCGGATTCCTCTTCTAATCTTCTCTATTTACAGAGGAATTTCCCTCTGCCCTCTAGTTTAAGGCGTTGTTATATTTACACACAGAAATAAATTAACTTATTATTTATTTATTTATTTCCCACAAATATATATATATACTTGTTATATTATGTTGAAAATATAATATTTACCTGTTCTTTAATGATAAAAATATTATACTGATAAGGTCTAAAATATTAGTAAAATATTTTGGAATAAAGTAACTTGATATTTATTTATTTATTTATATAATATTAATATTTTTTATCATACTCAAAATACAACGTTGTTGATGAAAGAATAAAATGCTAGCTTATTGGATGACTCTATAATTAAATTAGACAATTAAATTGTCCTGAGTGACAACAAAAAGCTAAGCTGACTAGATCTTGAGGATGGAAAGAAGAATGCTAAGTTCATGAATGTTCATGTCTTTTTTGTTTTCTGCTTTCCTACTTTTTATTTTTCTGCTTTTCCTTTTCTTATTTGTTTCCCCTGTTGCTTTCCTCCGTCAGAATTCCCCTCCTCTCATCGCTCTCATCTTTCCACCATCAATTACCACGATTAGACTCTATTAAAAGTACCCTATAATCTAAATTACTGCAATAAAACTATTTTAGATTTATTAATAGCTTTTCAAATTTACTTGTTTCCTTATACATTATGATTTTCAAGCACTACTGAGCCTACCTTGAGATTAAAAAAAAATAGTAAGTTAACATAGTATCTACAATCACTTTTTTGATATATTTTTGTAATAACTCATATTTTATTAATATATTATGATATCATTAGAATAATTTTTGATTAGCTTGAAGAATAATTGTATAATAAAATTAAAAAACATTTTTTTTCAAATTATCAAGTTTAATATTTGATGAGCAACTGACTTACGTATAAGTGCATTTTAGATAAAATGTCTGTGCTTGATATGTACTCAAATAGTGCATGTACGTGTTTGGGATAAAATATTTGTATTTAATGTGTGCCTAAGGGATAATCGTACACCGTATAAATTTTGCCTTAATGCATGATCTATCATGTGCATATACGTCAATTTTCTATAAATAAAATTTTTAATTAATTTTGAGTCGTTTTAAGCTAATTTTTAAAAGAGGAGAGAGAAAGAGAAGATAAAGAGATGTAGAAAGAAGAATGATAAATTAAAGAGAAATTAAGAGATTTTTAGTTAAAATTAGTTGAGACAAGTGCACTGAAACTTTATTTTTTCGGTTTTTATTATTTTTATATTTTTATAAGTATTTATTATTTTAAATACTTATATATGTAATATTTTTATAATTAAAGTGTTTATACTTTATAAGTATATTAGTCTACTTCTAGACTTTGAAACATTTATAAAATGCATCCCTTTTATTCATATATATTATATTTGATGAGATACCAATAATGGGGTACTACCAAAAGTGGTGAAAGGAGTTCCGAAGGCGGTCAAGATTTTTGATGGCGTGAAGACGGGCCAGGAACTGGAAAGCCAAGACGGGTGGCGTTGGCGTTGGCCGTCTTGACGGCCAACTTGCTCGCCAACGGTCAACGCAATGTTGGCGTTGACCATCTCGACGGCCAGACGCCCAACGGTCAACGAATATTGGCCGTCTTTCAGCCTTTGATTGGCGCTTTAGAGGGGCGACTTCTGATGATCTATTCCATTATTCGCCCCACGACCCACCGGATTGATCGCTAGCAATCTCCCTTCATTCTCCACGGAAGGCGGTTAACAGCGGCGACGGTCAACTAAACGTTGACGTCTGCGCTTCTCCCCATGGGCCCAAATGACCCTTTCTGCAGTAATGAGCACCTCCGTTTGGGCCCACCACTCATTAGGATGACCAATCAGCTTTCAAGCATCTTCCACGATCCCAATTGGGCGCCAAAAAGATATTAGCAATATGGCACCTCTCATATAAGGAAGGCGCCAGATTTTCCCAATTCCTTACCAAGGTACTCCAACGGTAATATCTTGAGGAGAAAAAGAAGCCCCATTTGGAAAGTTGTTGGCAGCCTCACAAGGAAACAATCACGATCACATGGCAATCGGCATCTGCTCCAGAAGGCAACCTACCCAACCAAATCGGAAGGCAATCACTCCTTCCAAAGAAGGAGGATTGGCCTCTCAGCTACAAAAGAAGCCCTTGAATCGTTATTCAAGGCATGCTTTCATTGATGCTCTCTTCGAGACTTACCATCGCAAAGGCTTTCACTAACGCTCTGATTGAGGTTTTTTTCAAGGCATGGACTGATTTACGCAACCTTGAACACTGCCAATTGCCTATGCCTTCCAAAGGAAGATCGAGTGCACATAGAAGCCTGCCTTCTCTGCCCTCTTCGTTCTCCCAAAAAACCCTAAGGCGACAAGCGTGCCCTCACGGCCGTTACTGCCTTCCCACCATCCAGATTCAAGAAGGTCTCGCGTCTCTCTTACATCTGGATCAAACACTCAAACTCTCTCTCTATTTTCAGTTTATTCCCTTTGAAGACTGTTTTACTAACTTGAGCGTCAGAGTGTTTTCGGTGGGACAACTTCCCGCCGATAACGCTGACCTCTTGTTCGTTTTAGTGGTGTGCAGGATTCGTACTCAGTGAACGGAGCCGGTTCAATCCATCCAGAAGAATTCGAATGCTCAAGCTTCGGATCAGTACGCATCATTGGCATTTTGTCTCATGGGAAGCGCTTACGAAAAGCCTACCACTAAAAATGCACAAACTCTCTGTCACCTTCTGATTCAGCAATGGTGAACACGAGAGCGCAAGTTAGCAACCCCGCTAGAGATGCTACTAACCCCGACCAGACCACGTTCTTGGTGCTATGGTCAGCGGGGCCACGGCAAAGTCCTTGCCTTACTTTCAAAGAATCTGGTGGAGCAGATGCGGGCCAACAATCGCTCGCTCCAACTTCTTTGTGCACGTAAGAGTAGCAACAACAAGCAGCTCCACCAAGAGGCCATTCTGCTCCGGCCACCAAAAGGGTGGCGAGGAAGAAGAAATCGCCAAGAGGCCGGAAAGACTGAGACCACTGGTTCCAAGATCCTCTCACGTTCCTGGCCAGAACAGGCCTGTGGAACGCTCCGGGAGTACGTCTCCAACGGAGAGCCCAGAAAGAAGAAATCCCCGATACTCCTGGGCAGAAAATAACAACGCAGTTTAGGAGCGAGCCACTGTGGATGCCAGGTCCATCGGAGGCAACACAATGCCAACTGAACCATTGAACAAGAGCGAGTTGAGGGACTACCTCAACTCCAAACGATCAGCAAATGTCGCTCGCACTGATCCGTGGGTGGACAAGATATGGAACCGTGTGTTCCAAGATGAAGAGCGCGCAGTCGACTTAAACCGATCTCCTTTTACTGCGGAGATCCTAAGCCGTCCACTGCCCACAAAGTTCAAGATACCGTCCCTTGACTTATACTATGGGGGCAGTGATCCGGTTGACCACCTGAACCACTTCCACACCCATATGAGTCTACAAGGGCTAGAAGACTCAGCAATGTGCCGCTGCTTCCTACTCACACTGAAGGGAGACGCTCGAATCTGGTTCCATCACCTCCCTTCAGGCACTGTCAGCAGCTTCCATGAACTCACGAACCTCTTCCTGGCTCAGTACGCTTCAAGCTGATGGGAAGAGAAACAGCCATGACACCTCTCCCACATAAAGCAGAAACCAGGAGAAAACCCACGACGTTTCCTGGATCGCTTCGTGGTTGAGGCTAGAAGGATCCCCAGGATCACAGAGGAGATGAAGCTGGGTAGTTTCATCTCAGCGCTTACTTTCGGTGACTTCTTCAAGCACCTAGCCCACAAAAATCCTCAAATGTTCCGCGAGGTGAAATCCATTTCCAGGGCCTACGCTGTTGTAGAAGAGGCCAACGAGGCAAAACGTTCAGAACAGACGTATCAGTCTCGGCCATTCCTTGGAGAAGGAAAAAGAAAGTTCACGGGCAGAGAACATCCCCGCCAGAAGCAGCGCCGGACTGGGCCCCCAGAACGCAGAGATTATGGGCCCACCAGTTTCACACCCCTGACAGACACGAGTGCCAACGTCCTCATGCAGATCCGTGGAGAAAAATTTCTGAAGTGGCCCAAACCGCTGAAGAAAGATTCTGGAAACTAGTCGAAGTACTGTGACTTCCATCGCTCTGTTGGCCATTCAACCGAGGACTACAAGACACTGCAGAGGGAAATCGAGGACCTGATTCGCAGAGGACACCTCACAAAATTTGTTAGAAGTTCTGGACAGAACTCAGGGGCTACTGATGAAGAGAGGCAGGAGCAGACTCCTCCCCGGAACAGGATCGCGACAGGAGTGGTTAACATGGTCACCACCCGACCTGCTAGGAGCCCGGCGGACAGCAAGGAGCAGCAGACTGGGAGGAAGAAGCAGCGCATAGTAGATAATACTATTAGCTTCAGTGATTGTGACTCAAATCATGTAATGTCCCCCCATGCCGACCCCTTGTAATCTCAAAGACTCGTTTGAGATGGTACTTGGACTACTAAATTAAACGAGTCTTTATTGATAATGGTAACTCTAAAGACTTGCTTTACTTGGATGCGTTCTTTAAATTAGCCTTAAAAAGGAACCAATTAAAACCTACTGAAGGACCTTTATACGGCCTTGACAATGAACCGGTGCCCGTTCAAGAGATAGTCCAACTGGAAGTCACCTTGGGCACCTATCCGAAAATAGCAAGTCGCATGCTAACCTTTCTGGTAGTTGACCTGCCCTCAGTATACAACGCTATACTGGGCAGACCTTGCCTGACAGCATTCGGGACAGTTACCTCGATTCTGGACCTCAAAATGAAATTCCCGACACCCTACGGTGTTGGTGAAGTGTTAGGCGATCAAATAATTGGGCGGACATGCTACATGTCCCAGATTGCCCCTACTGGTAGAACCAGCACGGTGGGAGAACTCAATCACCAAGACGAGACCACCCTGCAGCAGGCACAGCCCGGTGAACCGACAGATCCGGTCCCACTAAACCCACTAAATGCAGATTGGCGGCTCACTCACGGGCACACTACGCGCTGAACTGATTGCGTTCCTGTAGCGGAACGCTGACCTATTCGCATGGACTCCTGCAAACATACCCGGGATTTTGGCCGAGGTGATGGTCCACAAGTTGGGCCTCGATTCTGACCGAAAGCCGGTCAGACAGAAGCGAAGGAACCACTCCGTCGAAAAGCTGATCGCCATCCGAGAGGAGGTAAAAAAGCTACTGGACGCTGGGTTTATCAGAGAAGTTCAGTACCCGGATTGGCTCTTAAAAGTCGTCCTTGTCAAAAAGAGTAACGAAAAATGGCGAATATACGTCGATTTTATGGACGTCAACAAGGCCTGCCTGAAAGACAGTTTTCCCTTACCCAGGATCGACTTACTGGATGACTCCACGGCTGGACATGAGCTGCTCAGCTTCATGGACGCCTATTTGGGTCACAACCAGATTCGAATGAGTCCGGAAGACGAAGAGCATACCTCATTCATGACGGACCAGGGCACCTACTGCTACAAAGTGATGCCCTTTGGACTGAAAAATGTGGGAGCAACTTACCAACGGTTGGTCAACAAGATGTTCGAAAAGCAGATTGATCGCAATATGAAGGTCTACGTCGACAACATGCTCGTTAAGAGCAGAGTCACTGGCGACCACATACGTGACCTGGAAGAATCCTTTGAAGTGCTCCGCCAGCACCAAATAAAGCTAAATCCAGCCAAGTGCGTCTTCGGGGTAGCCTCTGGGAAGTTCTTGGGTTTCATCGTCTCCCAGCAGGGGATCGAGGCAAACCCAGAAAAGATTAAGGCCCTTGGTGACATGGCTCCCCCACGAAACGTCAAAGACGTCCAGCGATTGACAGGGCGGCTGGCTGCTTTGTCCCGCTTCCTTGCGAAGTCTGGAGACAAGTACCTGCCCTTCTTTAAAGCACTAAGAGGCACAAAATCCAACGGATTCCAGTGGACGGCTGACTGCCAGACTGCCTTTAATGAATTGAAGCAATATCTGGCCAGCTCACCGTTGCTAGCGTCACCCAAGAACGGGGAGGAGCTGTACCTTTACCTGGCAGTATCGAAAATGTCCCTCAACTCCATCCTCGTGCGCCAGGAATCCGATATCCAGCAGCCGGTCTACTATGTGAGCAAAACATTGACCGGCCCAGAAACCCGCTATCCACGCGAGCTGAAAAATGGCCCTGGCACTTATCTTTGCAGCACGAAAATTAAAGCCATACTTTCAAGCGCATCGCATAGTGGTCTTTTATGACCAAGCCCACCAAAGGCATACTCCAAAACCGGACGTTTCAACGAGGCAGTGAAGTGGGCTATTGAATTGCGAGAGTTCGACATCAAATTCAGGCCCAGACCAGCCATAAAAGCGAAGGCTCTGGCTGACTTCATCGTTGAGACCACAACCCCAATTCAAGAGGAACAGCCCGCAGAGAGCGCAGAATAGCCAGACGAGGCCCCAGAATGGACACTCCATGTGGACGGATCGTTCACGAGACAAATAAAATGGAGGGGGTGATCCTAACGACCCGATGGATTTGAGATCAAGTATTCCCCGAAACTTGATTTTCCAGCGACCAACAACGTCGATACGAAGCCCCGCTTAGTCGGGCTTGCGATTAGCAAAGGAGTGCTCTGCCAAGAGGTTGGCGGTTCACAGTGACTCCGAATTAATCGTCAACCAGGTCAATGGGGGCTTTGAGACAAACAACCTTTCCTTGGCTAGGTACCTGGCAAAAGAAAAGGAGGCCATCCAGGGTTTTGACAAACTGACCCTGGCGCACGTTCCTCAAACTGAAAATTGGAAGGCAAACCGGCTGGCTAGAGCCGCTGCTGTCGAGAACCCAGAACAGTATTCGAGGGACATGCAGGAGATCCTGAACGCTCCTAGCATAGAGAAACAGGAGGCGATGCAGATTTCCGAGACGAAAAATTGGATGACGCCCTACTTTAGATACTTGGCCGACGGATCACTCCCAAAGGACGCCGAAAAGGCCAAGCAAATTAAAATGACAACCGGTTGGTATGCGGTAGTCGAGGGGCGGCTGTATCTTCACGGATGCTCAACTCCGTATCTCTGCTGTCTATCTCCCGAGGAGGCCGACTACGCGCTGGGCAAAGTTCACCTCGGGATCTGTGGATCGCACTTAGGCGGAAAAAACCTGGCCTTCAAGATCATGCGACGGGGCTACTATTGGCCCTCAATGAAGAAGGACGCGCTTGAGTTTGTGAAGAAGTGTGAAAGCTGCCAGCTTCATGGCAACCTTCACCACCAGTCGTCCGCTGACCTGAAGTCACTTTTGGCTCCGTGGCCCTTCGCGCAATGGGGGCTCGACATCCTCGTCCCATTTTCCATTGCCACGGGGCAACGTAAGTTTATCATAGCGGGCATCGACTACTTCACTAAGTGGGTCGAGGCGGCCCGGCTAGCAAAGATCAAAAAACACAATGTCGTGGAGTTCCTTCGCCAGAGCATTGTCTGCAGGTTTGGCGTCCCAGAGGTCGTGGTAACCGACAACGGGACCCAATTTTCTGGGAAACGCCTCACCAAGTATTGCACCAGCCTTGGGATCAGGCTGGTCCACACTTCGGTGGCATACTCCCAGGGCAACGGGCAGGTGGAGGTCACGAATCGTATGCTACTTCACGGGTTAAAGACTAAGCTGGAGGACGCCGGGGGCTCCTGGGCTGACGAGCTCCCATCCGTCATCTGGTCTTATCGTACAACCCCGAAGGAACCAACGCGCGAGACACCCTTCAGCCTCTGTTACGGGATTGAAGCAGTAATTCCTGTTAAAATCGGGCTTCCAAGTCTTAGGGTGGAGTCCTTTGACCCACAGACCAACTCCCAGAAAATCAGGGAGCACTTAGACTTACTAGAGGAAGCCTGCGACGCCGCCAGAATATGGACAGCAGCGTACCAATACCTAGTTGCCCGGTACTACAATAGAAAGGTGAAAGCCCGACAATTCGACGTTAGGGACTTGGTCCTACGAGGCATCGAGGCCACAGGCAAGCTGGCCGGCCGAAACAAGCTCTCTCCCAACTGGGAGGGACCTTTTCTTGTCTCCGCCGTCCTGCACAACGGAGCATACAAACTCCGAAACCAGGACAGAAAGTTGGTCCCACGAACGTGGAACGCAACCCACCAAAAGCGCTACTTCCAGTAAGGAACCCAGGTACGCACTCACCCACCTATGTGCATTCATTCGCATGATTGTGTAATTGAGTAAAATAAGAGGTTTACTTAGCATATAGGATCCTAGGTCTTGTATATTTATATTTTGTGTTTGCCTTGCAGGTTTACCCGACCTAGACTGCCCCTAAGTCGGGAGGGTCTTCATCCTCTCGTTAAACCCTAGTCATCTAGGTGGCCCAACAAGTGGTCTGAAATCCTGATCATCCAGGTGGCCCATAAGCGGTCTTAAACCCTAGTCATCTAGGTGGCCCATGAGCGGTCTGAAACCCCGGTCATCCAAGTGGCCCATGAGCGGTCTAAAACCTTGGTCATCCAAATGGCCCATGAGCGGTCTGAAAACTCGGTCATCCGAGCGGCCCAATAGTGGTCGTACTAAACCTTGGTCATCCAAGTGGCCCATAGCGGTCTAAAAACCTTAGGGGGCAAGTATGGCACACGACGATCTCCTCTCAGGGAGCAGCAACGTCAGTCAACGACGGTCGAAGGGAGAAACATTTCTTCTCCAACATTGGCAGCCCAAGTCTTCACTTGCACAGTGCCACCAGGCTGGTTAATACAACCACCTGCCCAGCTCAAGGATCTTACTCCTTAGGCAGCCAGCCAACCAGGTTGGCTATCCTACGCACTAACCTTCTCGACGAAAGGATAGCGTGATTAAACAATAATGAGAAGTGTACCTTCTAACGCGCTGACTGGCCAAGTTTCCACTTGGACAGCACCGCAAGGCTGGTTAATGCAACCAACTGCCAAGCCTAGGGGCACAGCTCCTTAGGCAACCAAGCAACGGTCGTCGGCCAACCAGGTTGGCCACCAAATGCAACGACTCATGCAAACATAAAGAGCAATAAAAGACGGTGGACACCAAACTGAAAAGGCTACAGGGGCGGCGGACCACCCTGGCTGTCTCGGGGCTCTCCCTCCAGATCTTCTTTACGTTGTCTTTGCGTGATTTCTTTGATTGATAAACCCCACGGGAAGTCAGAACGATCAACCGCGTAACGCGACGCCCAATGTTGAGCCCCTCCAACAGCCGGGAGTGCAAAGGCGCCCCCAACCTCTCGAGGGTTCATCCAAGTGGCCAACTCGTTCTGCGGCGGTTTTCGCCGCCGCAGCGCGTTTGTTGCTCGCTTTAAGTCGATCATCCTCCTCCTTCAAGCGAGCAACCTCTGCCTTTAGCACAACGTTCTCTGCCTTTAGCTCAGCATTCTCTGCCTCCACGCCCGCCATAACGGCCTCAAGAGCAGCTGTCTGCTCACGGAGCTCCCCTCCTGAGGCGGCTAGCTTGGCCTCTAGCTAGGCAATCTCAGCCTCCCGATCCGCAATGATGCGATCGCGCTGCTCCATTTCTTGGGAGAAGCTGAGGCCAAACTTCTTGGCTGTACAGGACAAAAGAAAAGTATGAGTTTATAAACACAAGGAAGAAAGAAATACAAGGAAGCCGTTGCAGAAGTCATACCTTATAAGTCTTCCTATAGGGCCTCACAGGCCTCGACTCCAGGCCTGGTCCAGCTGGCGGTGGAGTAGGAGATGACGAGCCAAGAGCACCCTCTCGCGCCGAACACGCCGCTGCCTCATCCAAAATACGATCCAAAAACTCATCATCATCAGCGGCAGCGGCGGGCTCCTCTCTTGAAGCCTCTAGAGCAGCTGCAACAGGCTTCTTTCCCCTGGCTGTCATTGGAACGGCCGTTGGCGAATCGGCTCTCGTCGACAGCTCCACAATATCAATGCGTGAATCCTCAGGCACGTCGCGAGCTGGCCCCTCTGCAGATTCCATCCAGGCGGCGCCTGGAACCACCTTCGCCGAAGGCTGGGCCAGGATAACTCCTCCGGCATCCACCGGCCAGTCCTCAACGGACTTCTCCACTCCAGAAGTGCTGCCGAGTCCACCGCAGATCCCGGCAGCCACGAGGTCAATCTGTGACGGGGACGATGAGGGCGTAGCAGTTACCCTCTCAACTGCTTCCTCTGAGGACCTTGGGCGGATGATCACACCCTTAGAGTCTTCAGGCCTCATCATTTTAATCGAGGCGCGACTCGAATCGAGACGGCGCCCCCGCTAACTTTCTTGGACTCTATTCGGGAAACCAAAAAATTTCGCTTAAAATCATCAGGATTCTTCTTTATTCCATCGAGCAACCACTCGTAAGCAGACGATTCCGTCAGGGACGGCGTCCCAAAGTAGGCCTCCGGAATCGTGCCCCAGCTCCTGGCAAGAGGCCACTTCTCCGACACCTTCACGAAGAAGAATCGGTTTTTCCAGTTTTTCAACGAATCGTGGATGGCCGTGCTAATTTTTATTCCGGCGCGAGGGGTGAGCGATATCCATTCTCCCCCCTGAATTACTTTAAATACAACCCTAACGTCCGTCATCCTAAACTTTTTGCCAAGCTTTCGAGCAAAAACACGCAAAGTGCAGAGATACCTCACTGCATTGGCATGGAGCTGGGCGATGTGAACTCGCAAACCCTTCATGATCGATTCGAGTTCCTCCGGCAATGGCAGGCGGAGGCTGCTCCTCCGATGAGCCTCATAAATAGTAATGTAGCCCTCCGGTGGAGAAAAGGCTTTGTCGTCCTTGCCTGGGACCTTCCAGGCCGTCTCTTTGGGGATGTTGAACTCGACGCACAGAGCCTTAATATCATTCTCTCTCAGATCGGATGAGAAATCTGTCACGGAAGCCATGATCAGGAAAAGCTTTAGGGTTTCTTTTAAAGAAATGCGTCTGAGAAACGGGAATGAAGAAGACGAAGGTTTGGAGGCGTAACTGATTTCAAAATACGGAAGGGAAACTTAAGCGCCAAGCACTCAAAGGATGCCGTCAGTTTAGCCACGTGTCGCCTTCCAACTTGACCCTACAAAAGGACGGATCTCAGGCGCATTAATGACCAAGATCTCCGCCCAACCAAAGGAAGATACGTGTCGTTTTCTGCCTTGTAATCCGGCCAAAAGCTGGAAGAAATCATTCCCAGAATTGGCCAAAAACGGTCAACAATTCTGATACTCCGAAATTGACCAAAACGGTCAACAATTCTGGTACTCCGGAATTGACCAAAACGATCAACAATTTTGATACTCCGGAATTGACCAAAACGGTCAACAACTCTGGTACTCCGGAGTTGACCAAAATGGTTAACAATTCTGATACTCCGAAATTGACCAAAACGGTCAACAACTCTGGTACTCCGGAGTTGACCAAAACAGTCAACAATTCTGGTGCTCCAGAATTGACCAAAATGGTCAACAATTTCGGTCGAACTCTCCTTCATGCTTTTTATAAATTTTCATGAGATCATCAAAGTACGGAAAGACATCCCATCATGAACATACTGGAGGCCAGACTTCTGGCCACTAGCATGGGGGGCTAGTGATGGGTACACAATAATGGGCTGGCCCAAAGAATGGTCAACAGGAGCCCAAGAAGGCCAGTCAGTATTTTTGACGGCCCAGTGAGAAGACGGGCCCAGGAACTGGAAAGCCCAAGACGGTCAACGTTGGCGTTGACCGTCTTGGCTGCCAACTTGCTCGCCAACGGTCAACGCAATGTTGACCGTCTTTGCGCAGCTCGATTGGGCCTTTAGAGGCTTTGCCACAGTGATGGGCCTATTCTATTCTCAGCCCACACCCCATCGCTTGATCGCTAGCAACTCTCCCTTCGTTCTCCACGGCGGTTAACACGCCGACGGTCAACTCGACGTTGACCTGCCTCGCGCCCCATCGGGGCCCAAATGACGCCTTTCTACAGTAATGTGTCTGCTCCGTTTGGGCCCACCACTCATTAGACAACCAATCACAGCTTTTCAAGCATATTCCACGATCCCAACTGGCGCCAAAAAGGATATTAGCAATATTGGCACCTCCCATATAAGGAAGGCGCCATATTTTCCCAATTCCTTGCCAGCCAAGGTACTCCAACGATAATATGCTGAGGAGGAAAGAAGCCCACTTGGAAAGTTGTTGGCAGTCTCACAAGGAAACAATCACGATCACATGGCAACCGGCATCTGCTCCAGAAGGCAAGCCTACCAGCAAATTAGGAAGGCAATCACTCCTTCCAAAGAAGGAGGATTGGCCTCTCAGCTACAAAAGAAGCCCTTGAATCCTTATTCAAGGCATGCTTTCATTGATGCTCTCTTCGAGACTTACCATCACAAAGGCTTTCACTAACGCTCTGGTTGAGGTTTTCTCCAAGGTTTGGACTGATTTATGCAACCTTGAACACTGCCAATTGCCTACGCCTTCCAAAGGACGATCGAGTGCACACAGAAGCCTGCCTTCTCTGCCCTCTTCGTTCTCCCAAAAAACCCTAAGGCAACAAGCGTGCCCTCACGGCCGTTACTGCCCTCCCACCATCCAGATTTAAGAAGGTCTCGCGTCTCTCTTACATCTGGATCAAACACTGAAACTCTCTCTCTCTCTATTTTCAGTTTCTTCCCTTTGAAGACTGTTTTACTGACTTGAGCGTCGGAGTGTTTTCGATGGGACAACTTTCCGCCGATAACGCTGACCTCTTGTTCATTTTAGTGGTGTGCAGGATTCGTACTCAATGAACGGAGCCGGTTCAATCCATCCAGAAGAATCCGAATCTGTTCGAAGTCGGATCCAGGTATGCATCAATATTTAAGGTTATATTTTTGTAATATTATTCTTGCATGTCTTTTATTTTTAATTATATATATTATAAGTTTGAATCATTACAAAATTATGCATGCATATTTTTACATTTAAAAAAATTACATAAATTATGTTTAATTTCTAAATTTTAAGTTCAAATATTCTGTATAGTTGTAATTGAATTGAATTGATGAAATCTCCTCAAGTACGTTAATTTTCCGACATAAAAGTTTCTGTATATTATTAAATAATATATTGCTATTCCTACAAATTATTAAATCAAATATTTAAGAATTAAATATGATTTATGTAATTTTTCTCAAGTTTCCTACATTAATAGTTCCGATATTTTATTAAACCACGTATTACTATTCATGTATACTCTTAAAATAAAAGCTAAATTCTACGCATGGATATGATTTCAGTGTGATAGGGACGTCAGTAGTGAATTGGCCTAAAAGGAATAAATGGTCCAAAATCGATGACGACCTATTTATCTCCAGGATGATCAACGTTGTCATTGACCAGAATAGTGCAGCAAGTAGGCAGACATGGCCCAAGATAAACACGACTTAGATCGAAATTAGCCCACGCGTGCCTTCTCAAACCTCAACGGTTGTCAGTCCTAATTTTTCACACCTCCAAGAAAGAAAATGTCATCTATAACGAAAATCTCTCAAAATTAGAGTACATCCCAAAAGGAAGGCTCACAAATTAACGCATGATCCCAAAGGACATCTTAAAAGTCACTGCGCACAGCATCTCCATAGAAGGAAGGGAATCCTCCTTCTTGAACATTATAGTCCAAAATGGTGCCTGCACCTATGTTGAAAAAGACAACGATCCCCACAGAATGTAGGCATCCCGCTTCACCACCTATGGATGGCAGCGGGAGTCCACAGCTATAAAAGGCCATGGAGATCCACTCCATAGGCATGTTCTTTTACATACTTAAGTTAATAGAAGCTCCCCAAGCTCTCAAAACATCCCAATGCACTCATTCTCTCTCTCCCTCTGTCACTAGTTTCCGGCAGACTCAGTACTTCGAGAGAATTGTTCTTTGCGAGCACCCACGACCAAAGCTACTTACCACGAGTGCACCTCTAACCACCATTCTCCAATCCCACCTTAGCATTCAATTTTGAATTTTCTGCATTTACCTTCTTATTATCAGAAGACTATTTACTGACTTGAGTGTTGAAATATTTTTGGTAGGAGCGAATCTTGCTATCACTTGACTTTTTGTTTGGAGTTATGGGGTGTATGATCCCAGGCAGGAAGGACGAGATCAAAATTTGACGAATCAACTCAACTCGAATCCATTCAAAACTTGGATTTAGGATGCATCATTGGCATTGGTGTCGTCTAAGAGAACGCTGATGAAAAACCAATCAACTACTTCTCCTAAATCAAGCATCATCAGACGAAATGGTGAACATAAGGACTCAAGTTAGCATTCCTGCTAAGGAAGTCATCTCCCCTGACCACAACCACTCAGCTGGTAGTTAAGCTAGAGAACAACCTGTTTCAATCTTTCTGACCATGGCAAAGTAGATGAATAAGATGTCTCAAATGCTCTAAATGCTTTGTAGACGCTCGGGCAAAAAGAAGCAGGGGGCTCAATTCTCCTCAATCCCCATGCAAGCTTACAGGTGAGGGGGCTAGGGGAGAAAGAAGTTAACCAAGAAGACCTTGAGATTCGGCAACTCTCGCATTCCAATGGCATCTAACACCCAGAGCCATTCAAGGATTGAAGGGCGCTCAGGCCGTGAGACTCCTAATGAGAGTTTTGAAAGAAGGAATCCTCGGTATTTTCGGGATGAACAGAGGCCTCCCGTGCAAGAGGGAGCCTCTTGAGTCATCTGATCCACAACCGGTAGTAGCCAACCGGCGATGTGCCACATCGCAGAAAGAATGTAGTTGAGGACTTACCTTAACTCTAAAAGATCTAAAAATTCTTCATGGGTGAAGGAAAACGTTTCGAAGATTTGAAACCATGTGTTCAAAGATGACGACGAGCACGTGGTCGATCTGAAGAGATTTCCGTTCACCATGGAGTTCCGAACTCAACCATTGTAGCCAAAATTCAAGATGCCGGCCCTGAATTCCTACGATGAGAGCATTTATTCCATGGATCACTTTCATACCCTTCTGAGCATTTAGAGGAGTAATGGTTAATGTCTACAATCAGACATAGATGTGTCTTTTTATTATTGATTTAGTCTTCTTTTACCATTCAGCATGTCTTCCATTATTGAATAGGGTAGGTAGTGAGTGTGGAGAGCCACAAAGGCCATTCAGATAAGTAACTTTTGCATGTTCAAGTACCCGTGTTCAATAGTCTTGAACACTCAGGTGCTGCCTCCTCCTTAGTCTTTAATTACAGAGTCGCATCAGCTGCTTCTATTTGCCTTTCATTCCCACATAAAAAATTTTTCAATCGATTATCTTTTAGCACTAGTATACATTGAAAGTCTTTAATTTTTTTAATGATATATCTAGCTTTTTTTTTTTTTTTTTATAATACTAGAATTCAAACTAAAACCACATAATTTTTTAAAAATTAAAATATGTAAAAAAATATATAAAACTTCATATAGTTCAATTTGGATTCTAACCTCCCTACTAAGCTGTTGATTTCCTTATTGGCTTGATCTTCATGGTAGCTTCACCTTTCACCTTTTCAATCTTATGTTTTTAATAAGTTGAAAACTTTTTTTTTTGTTGGTCTCTTCTACCACATCACAAGTAATTCTTTTTCTTCTTTTTTGATGATGTAGTTACCTCCCATTTAGTAGAAATCTATTGAACTTTTGGCAATAGTAGTGGTTTCAATTTAATATTGTTGTGCTATGACAGGTTGTAGGAAGAGCATTCTATGTTAAGATAATATGGCTTCAAGCAATTCACATGAAAAATTGGGTAGACCTTCTTTTATTCTGGTGGATCTATCTTATATAAGGCCTTCCTCATATGAGTAATGATCTTGATAGGTTATTTGTATTTTTATAGAAAGTACTTGTCTCTTTCTTTGAGAAACCACATATACTTTTATAGAAGTTTCAGTAATATAAAATCTTCTACATTGAATTATATAGGCAGCCACTTTTAATATACCCACTTTTTTATCTGATGAAACACTTTGTCTAAGTAGGTTTTGGAAATTTTTTTGTTTTGCTTCTACTCTTAGACAAAGTTATAAACACAAGGATACTTACCTTTGTATGACTCATCTACAGTGCGTGGAAGAAATGATTACTAGCTTATTGTAATCTCAAAATGATTCTCAATTGAAATAGAGCACTTTTAAGTATTAAAAGAAAATTATGCAATATTTAGGATCTTCCCCTAATTCTTTTGATTGACACTCGTAAAATGTCATAGGTGCTCCTCAAGTAGGCCACTAAATCTCTTTATTTGATTGTCAGTCTGAGGATAGTAACTCAATGAAATATTCAATAATGAACCAAGTGTTTGTCTCTATCATACACAATATTTTGGGATGCTCTCGCATATTTGATGATGTGTTTGAACAAAAGGGATGATGTCTCCTCTCTTGAGCAATCTTTTGATGTCAAAATGAACTCTTTCATTACCAAACACTTGAATTCTTTGAAGGCTTGTTGACATGCTTCTAATCAATCCCATTTCTTATCCTTTTTGAATAAATCCATCAAAGGTATTATATTCTTTGAATATCTTTCAATGAATCGTTAACAATAGTTAGTAAGGTTAAGAAAAAAAATGCAACTTACTCATACTTTTTGAGACTTACCAATCTGAAATAACTTGCACTTTCGTTGGATCCCTACTAATTTGATTTTGCCTCACTGCTAATCTCTTTTCAAGCAAATGAGCACTTCCAAAGCTTCACATAGAGATGGTTCTCCGTCAATTTTTAGAACAATAAGTTTAGGTGTTTTAGGTGATCTTTTGAACTTAAACTATATATTAAATGTTGTTTGAGTTGACGATCACATATTTGTCCAAGTATTTATGTAATACTTGATTTATCAATATGTAAATTGTTGTTGGGGTGATTGTCAACTTGAAGGGCTTTATGCTACTTGAAAGTTCTATATCATATAACACTTATAGTTTTTGGCTCATCTCCCTCCTTAATTCTAACTTAGTGAAAGCCTGCCTTTAAGTTAGATTTTGTGAAATATTTCACATTATTCAATTGATAAAACAAGTCAACAATTAAAAGAATTGAATAGTGATTCTTCATTGTCACTTTATCTTGAACCTTGTAATTAATGCAATAACACATACTCCTATCTTACTTTTTTGTGATAGAATAGGGTCTCCATAATGTGCTTTTGTAGGGTGAATGAACCCTAGGCTAACCAACTTATCTAATTATTTTTAAAACTCTGCTAGCTTTGAAAGTGCTATCTTATATGCTCGCTGAGTAGGTAGATTTGCCCTTGGTATTAGTCCAATTTATTGATCCACTATTCCCCAGGGTGGAAGAACCTTTGGTATCTCGATGTGTATCGACTCATCAAACTCATCTAAAAGTAGACCGACTTTTACTAGTGAAGACCCAACCTTAATGTCTTGATTCACTCATAATATCGCAAGAAAGGTAGGCCCGCCTTTCTTCAAGTCCATTTTAAGTTGGAACGTAAACAATATTTTGTACTTACTATTTCTCTCAGATTCTTTTGGCATTTTAGAGATACTCACTAGATACAGACTTTTACCCATGAGGAGAACCCTAGTTTAAGAGGGGTATGGACATTCCTTTAGTTGCCATTGTCCTGAACCCCGACAAAAAGTAGGTAATAGGTAATGACGATAATTTCAAAACTCCCAAAACAAATCCCTAGTTGTAAATGGATATACCCAAGTACAATACCCAATGTCGGGTCAAACCTAACAAAAATCAAAATGTCAATAATAATTATGACAACAATTATAATATTACTCCGAACTATCTGTTCAGATTCTAAAATATTGATCATAATCTACTACACAAATTGCAAGGAAAATAACATTCCGAACACTATAGCAATCTTGATTTTGATTCTGTATAAATCATAAAATGCCATAATTTTGATACCAAAGAAATCCAAACTATCTGTTCAAATTTCAAAATGTTGACCATAATTTGCTCCACGAATTGCAAGTAAAATGATAGTCCAAACACTATAGAAATCTCGATTATGATCTTGTATAAATCATGAAATATAGCAATTCTAATACCAAAGAAATTTAAAACATGTCTATATCAAAATACAACATACTAACATCATCCTATATATAATCTCCTCTACAAAACCGATATATAAACGTAGGCTCAACTATAAATTTAAACATCATAAAATATAAATAAAATTTTTCTGAACGCCTTTATCAAAACTCCCTGCAAGCAATCTATAACACTTTAATATGAAAGGGTTAGAAATAGTAAAATCATAAGTAGAATGCTCAAAAAATATTAGTGTATATAGATATATATGACGAAATAAACATATTCATAAATTAAAATGAAGAAGTGAAAACAATAAAGTATGTGCAGAAAATATAATATAAATCAAAAGTCTAACAAGAGAAATATTCAACTGTATCAAACATCTAATTATTCTAATATCTAATGTGATTTCGTACATAAAATTTATAAGTTTTATGCAAATGTCATATTGTCCAAATGACAGAAATTATCCAAAGTCTCATGATCAAAAGTTCACATCCCAAAATCGGATAAATTAAGGTATCAAGCAAATCATGTAAATCTCAAAGGCCAAACGTCTTGAATATTAGATAAGATGTAGGATGAATATCGAAAATCCAAAACATTGCTAAATTTGAGAATTAAGGTTCAAAAGACTACTTTTGAGAAAGGGCTATACATGTTCCTAACAACCTTAGACCAAATCACTACTATTTAGACTCATAGGTAGTCTGTTTACATATTTCTTTTTATAGAGGAGATCAAACACTAACTTTTTGCCACTTTTGGATGACAGATGTAATCTTAAATTTATTTGAATATATTAGGATGTTTAAAAATATTACTTTTGTTTAAATTCTTATAATAATTCTCAACAAGCCATATCAGGAGACTTTATAATCAATGTCTAAAATTTTTCCTTCCTATTAAAAAGGTACAAAACTTCTATTTTGAAAAAATATAAATACTAATTTTTTTTTCCTTATGAAAAATACAAATATTAAATCAAATAATAAAATAGAGTTCAATCCAAAATATAAGTATGAATTACCATATGCAAGGCCAAATGCACATTTTCATGAACTTTATTTAATAAATATTCATATATATATATGTAAATATGATACTTCAAATATTTATCTATTCATTCAAATTGAGCAAAAACCTTAAATGTTAAATAAAACCAAAGCAAAATTTCAAAATAACTGGTAAAACTGAACAAAAACTTTAAATGTTAGGTAAAACTAAAGCAAAATGTTAAAACACCTGATAAAACTATATGCATACAAATATATTCAAAGTAGGATAAGTAAAAGATAGCATGTATATATGGTAAACTATTGAATGTAAATAAAACTAAACAAAAATTGAAATAGGCAAAAGATTGGACTTTGAAGTACTTATCTTTACTATTTGATCTTAGAGATCTAATAAAATGACACTTTAAAATCACATCTCTTATCTTTTCTCTCTTATTTTTCTCTTTTCTTTCTATCCCCTTTCATTTCTTTTTGAAAAAAATGCCCGAAAATAATATTAGTACGGCTTAAATAGACAAATCAGTGCATAAACACCAATCAAACGCACATTAGGCACCGTCCAAACCCTTAGTTGCACACTAGTGCCACATCAAGTGCGGTTTAGGTACAAGCAATTTGCCAATTCTGTACAGAAGCACTGTAGGGGCACGCTTCAAGCGTGATATAATTTTTCCAAAATATACATGAGCAACCCAAAGTCACTCATCAAGTGAGTACAATCTGCTTAAAATATGTATAAGTGTACATATGGTTAACTATCCGGTGGTGAATTGGGCCCTTTGAACACTTGTCCTCCATTTGTGAAGACATTTGTGTGTGCTTTATGGGACTTAATGGGACATTTGTAAAATGTTTCCATAAACGATACTAATGATATGTATCTTAAAAAATCAATTCGTTTTGAATTTTTTAATAACTAGTGTTAGAGCTTAATTCAAAACCTTAAATTGGTTTTCTGTACACCATATGCAAAATAAAGAGCACTTAAGGGCCCTAATGTTTTTCCTAAAAGATTTTTTCGGTGCTCAAATTAATATATGCTCAATTTGTTAACAGAAGATTAGGAGAGCAATTAACATTGGTGATTAACTGAGAAGATTTGGAGGTTTCAAGAAATGTTGAAAAAAAATATATTTTTTTTTGGGAATGACAAAAATAATATTTGTAGTTCTCTTTTCCACTACATTATTGGGTTCTAAGAAAATTCTTTTAAAAAACAAAAATTAATTAGGAAATAACTTTCTGGTTTGATATAGTTCGTAATGAGATGAAAAAAAAAAAAGTTGTCAAGAAAAACAAAAATTAAAAAAATTAGGGATAAAATAAAATTAGATAAAAGTATGTGATGTAAGTGGTGGGTGCTGCTAGGAAGTTGGCTAAACCTATGAACGAAAGATTGAATCAACATCACCTAATGAGTTGAGTTTGCATGAAAGTCATCATGTCATGAGCTATCCTGTATATAGTCTACCTTGTTGAGAGTTGACCTAGAAGTTGACCATCCAACTGAAGGCTACCTATGTAGAAGTTGTTCTGTCAGATGATCTTTTAAAGATTACTTAATAGTAACCACCCTGATGAGCCATATCTTAGAAAAATAAGTCCTTCAAGCAGAAAGGCACAACCAATTTGTCTTGCATGAGCAGCCATCATATATACAAAGCGCGCATATAGTAAAGTCTCTGTCAAGTATAGTTAAAGGGGCCAACTATTCCAATTAGACTGTACTAGACACATTTAAAAGGCAGTTCATTGTAAAGATTAATAATTTGTAGTACAACCTTTACGCAAGACCCCCCTAAACCCATTTATATCAACATGATTGTTGCTTCTTAAGGTAGTAACTCCTCAGTAACAGAATGTCTATTTGATCTAAAGGTTATTAATCTCACAAAAAAAAAAAAAAAAGCTATCAAAGTAAATGATCATATTTGATGTTATATCATTCTAATACGTGTGGGTAATGTCATTTTAGGTTGTCATTAGTTATACAACTTTGATATAACAATTTAAAGATGCTCCAACTCATGTTCGTTTGTTCATATGAGAAAGAAAATTTATCTTCATCTTTAGCTTCTTAAATTTGTTATTCACAACAAAGGAAAGGATGTGGTCTAGAGATAAAAGGATTGTAAATCATTAGACCTGTAACATTTGATTATATAATTATAGGCAAGTCCATTGTGTTTATTGTTATAATTGTAGAAGCCCTTTTAGATTCCCCAATATTAATACCCGATAAGGCTTATCAGGCCTACAAAACTTTTATGATCTCTTTCCTAATAACTTTTCAAATTATTCATCGCCTTTGTGTGAAATTTATCATACCATTGACTTTGTTTTAGGTAAGTCTCTCATGAATTTATCTCATTATAAGATAAATCCCATTGAGCATCTCAAACTCTAAAGGCAAGTTGGAGAACTTCATAGGAAATTCATTTGAGAGTGTACGAGTCCATAAATAGTGTCTATTCTTTTGACACCTAATAAGGATAGATTATGGAAAATGTTTGTGGATAGTAAAATCATCAAAAAAAAAAAAAAAAATTAAAAGTACCATTTGTATCATTTCTAAGCTTGATGATATGTTAAATACGATGGCAAATATTAGAGTCTTCTCTAAGAACAATTTAAAAGGTATTTTCAATCAGATTAAGAAAAACCCAACAAATGAGTGAAAGACAACCTTCAAAACAAAGGACAGTCTTTATGAGTGGTTTATTATATGTTTGGGCCATCTAATCTATGCAATAATTTTATGATGGTTATGAACCGGGCTCTATGGCTTTTTATAGGATAGCTCTTAGTAGTATATTTTGAAGACATCCTTATTTATAGTAAAACCAAGAAACAACCTTTAAACCATCACATAGAGGCCTATATTACCCTTAGGAAGGACAATTCACTTGTTAATCTTAAAAAGTGTTCATTCTTTTCAAATAGGGTTATTTTTTTAATTTATGTACTTTTCTTTGATGAAGTTTCTACTAATATTATAAAGATCTAGGTGATTGTAAAGTGGCCTAAACCTAAATCCATCCATGATGTTCAAAGTTTTTATAGTTTTACTGGTTTTCATTATCAGTTCATTAAATGGTTTCATACGATCTTGGCTTCGCTAATTGAGTGCATTAAGAAAAGTAAATTCCATTAGTTTTCTGATATTGTTAAAGCCTTTAAGGATATAAAGAGGAGGATGATAATTGCTCATATTATATGACTTTTGATTTCTCTAAAGTGTTTTAGGTAGAGTGTGATGCATTGGATGTAGAAATAGAGAGAGTTCCTAGCCAAGAGTACTATGTCGTTACCTATTTTAATAAAAAGTAAAATGATATCAAATAGCGGTACTCTACTTTTGATAGGAAGTTATCTTCGATTGTGTAAGCCTTATGTTACTAGTATCATTACTTGTTGCCTTACCCTTTATTCTGATCATTAGGCTATCCATTTTTTTAACTCCTAAAAGAAATTGAATCATCAATATGGTCGTTAGGTTGATTATTTGTATGTCAATTTTTTTGTCTTAAAACATGAGAAATGAGTTGCAAACCAAGTGGTAGATATCTTAAGCTATTAAATATCTTTGTTATCTGTCATTTAAGTTAATGATATTTGTTTAAAAGATTAAAGAAAAAATATGAGTCTTGTCTTGATTTAATAAAATCTTTCTAGTTTTATAGAATAAACAACTGGATGCCACAATTAATTTCACATATAGGATGGATATTTATTTCGAGTAAATAAACTTTGCATCCCAAGGTTATTTGTTCAATATTTTATAGTCTGGGACATTCATACATGTGGCCTATATACTCATTTTAGATACAATAAGATAATAGAGGAAGTTAAATGACAATTTTACTAAACTAATTTGAAGAAAAATATGGACAAGATAGTTACTATTTATCAAACATGCCAACTATCAAAGTACAAAACGTAAAATACTGTCAGCTACACCCCTTTTTCTATACTCTATTGCCCTTGACAAAATGTGTGGACGTTGTGTTAGAATTCTCATGTATCCTTAAAAACTATGATTCTATTTTTTTTTTATTATCCATTATGTAACATCATGTATATTTTATTTATTTTTTAGAATATATTGTTAAATTAATTTTAATAATTTCTTAATGATCCATAATCATCTTTGGGTTTAAAATTATATAGTTGGATTGATACGTGTGCCTAATAAGTTGGGATAATTAAATCAGGAGATTTAGGAATAAATACTTGGGCGACTAATTTAAATTTAGATTACTTAGTGAATTAGGTTAAGCTAATTATGAATTGAGCTAATTAAATTAAGATGTAACAGATGGACCTTGGTATATCAAAATAAATATATCAGCCGAAAATATAATGAAGTTAGAATATTAAAATCAAAATATTAATATATATATAGTGATACGTAAATATATAATAATAATAATAATAATAATAATAGTAATAGTAGTAGTAGTAGTAAAAAGAATTAGGTATAAGAAACCGTTGGAAAGAGAGAAGGAAGGAAAAGGAAAGAGAGAAGAGAAAAGGAAGGAAAGAGAAGAATGAAAGAGGAGAAAGAAGCGAAGGCGCAGATGGGAGCGACGAGGAAGGAAAGGAAATCGGCCCATATGGATACAATGGGCGAATCCCTAACCGGCCTCTCCATTACTTAAAGAGCTAGTAGGGTTAGGGGAAGGAACACATGAATCATAGGAGCACCCTGCCATTGCCGCTGTCATCGGAAAGTGAAGAGAGAAATTGAGACAAGTGAAATTCCTCTCTCTACAAATTAAACGCTTCCTTCACTCGTCTTAATGTCAAAACTCTAATCGCATGCCCTAATTTGGGGAACCAGGTAAAACCTTTAGGGTTATAGGCTTGGGAACTCGGATGTAGAACCACGGCTCTGTGAGGGAATGATTGATTTTTTTTTTGGGCCTAATGATGAATTGGGGTTTAGCAAATTTCCTAATGGAACTCTAAAGTATTTGTTTTACCTGTTACACCCCCTGATTTAGGTGATTTGGTGTAACCGTGGGAAAACAGAGCACGGTATTCTGTTTTCCATTTTCCAGCCGGGTTCAATGACCCAGAGGTGGCAAGAGAACTTAGACCCCATTATTTTGCAAGTAAATCCTTCCCTTTTCATTGTTAGATGTTGATTATTTGCCTTCATGTAGTGATTTGTGCCAGCATCCCAAATCTTGCGATAAAATGAGAAATTGGGGGAACACAGGGTCACAGTGGGTGAATGGGAATTGTAGGGTTTCGGTGTAACAAAATTTATGTATTAATTAAATTACTATATTGTTGTTCCCTCGCGCAACTGATACCCTCCTCTCTCGTGAGGTATTATTGTTTAGAAATTGGGGGATTGGGCTTCAATTTTGTTGAGGAGAAAACTGGCAGAACAAGGCTTTGCAATGGGAGTGTGTGCATGTTGCTCGGGTAGGTGGTTGTGCCGTGTGGTGAGTGAAAGAGAGAGGGAGCCATGTTGCGAGCCGGCAGTGAATAGGTGGTGCTACCGTCATTGCCTGTGTGAGACGGTAGTGAGGAGATGGTGGTGCTGCCCCACGCCGCGGTGAGTGGGTGCTTAGGGACATGTACACACCCGGGGTGTATATACACACACACACATAAAAAAGTGTATAAATATAAATATAGGTATATATATATATATATATAATTATATAGGTACATATAGGATATGGATGTATATATATACATGTAAATATGTGTATATATATAAAAAATATGTATATATATAATTATATATGTATATGTAGGGTATATATAATTATATATGTATATATATAGGGCATGTATATAATTAAATATGTATATATAGGATATGGCAACGTGTATATATAAATATATATACACATATGGGTTAAACAAAATATGACAGCATTCAGTCAAATATTTGAACTTCCTTTGAACCTTCCCTCATTCATGTGATAAATAATTATTCGCGTTAGATTTGATCGTGTGCGTACATTTATTAGTATTCTATGGATAAGTAAAGGAGATTATACGAAAACTTCATGGTATTTAAACGAATGAGAGTTTGTGAGACTTTAGAGTAGTCATACTTTTTTAATACCTATTCTATTCCAGATGTCGAGGTCGTTGATCTTATGGAGGAATATTTATAACTTAGTGACCATTGTAGAGGATGATATCAGGAATAGGCGAGGGGTATCCGAGATGATATGAACATACTACGGGTATATCCCCTAAGAGGACAATACGAATAGTGAGGATACCATGAATACCGGGTAATCTCGTGGTACATATCCAGTCATTGGGGGCATAAATACGCATCATTTAGTTTACTATAGTAGAATAAGATCTAGCGAGATTCTTATTATCTCGTACAATTGTGACATCAAATTGAGCTAATAATCAGATTTTTGTTATTTTGTATAGTTGGTTAAAGTTATTATTATTAAGGAGAGATATTTATAGTTTAGTAATCATCGTAGATGATGATATCAGGGATATCATTGGCAATGAGTATCAGAGATGGTATGAGTATGTTACGGGTACAACCTCTAGGAGGACTGTAGGGTAGTGAAAATGGTATAAATACTAGGTAATCTTGTGGTACTTATCTAGCCATTGGAAACGTAAATACGCAACCTTTGGTTCACTATGACAGAATAAAGTCCATGGGGATTATTACTATTTCGTACAGTTGTGGTATCATATTGAGTTGATAATCAAATTTGATGGAATCTATATTGCATTCTTAATGTTTAGTCATTCATATAGCTTTTGAGTCATGGACCTGACTTGTTATTGAGTCTTGAATAGGGGTGGGTACATCATATGCTATTATTAATTTTATACATTTATTGTTGATTATTTTTTTTTGTTGGGTATTCGACTCACTCTTATATTTTATTAGTTTCCAGAAAAGAAGATTGACATTAGAATAAAAGAGACCGCGTATTATCGTGTAGATACCAGATAGAAGTAATTTTGGAGATTGAGACTTCCATGATGGAGATTTAAAATTTTTATTGGTTCATTAATTTTTAGACATTTATCATATTTTTAATTATAAGGATTTCACACTATGGATATCGATTTTTTTTTCAAGTAATTTATTACTAATATTATTGATGTTTAATTAATGGTGCAATTATGATGATCATTTATAGTATCTTAAATGTTAGTAATGTAATGATTTTGAGTGTATTCAAGTTATTGAATATTATAATTTATGATGTATAATTGATAATTTTTGATGATTCAAAATTCTTACTTGGATAATCCGAATCAAGTTCAGGGACTCAAACTCGGATCGTTACAAATTATTTTTCTAAAACAACCCGCATCATCCCTTATAATAAAACTTTTAATACTTCTCGGGATGTTATACTTTATATTGATAAGATCGAAAAGTTATATGACATTTCGAAAACTATCATATATGATAGAGATAGTTTTTTTTACCAGTTACTTATAGTAGACTCTATGGCACATGATTGGCACGAAGCTAAAATTTTTAACTTCCTACCACTTATAGATAGATGGTCAAGTTTAAATTATTAATTGGACTTTAGAAAACCTAGTATGATATTTGGTTTAAGAATCATAGGTATTAGGACTTGATTTTTCTTATGGCCTGTGTGACGGACCGGATTATTTTTCTTAAATAATCTCCATCAATAAATATAAAATACTCATACCCAAAAATAATTATACAAATTTCTGTAGAAAATTGAGTAAAGTTTCATTTGTAAATTGAACGCTTGCCGAAAATACAAACACCTGTTTAAAACCCTGCACAACAACCCATATACACAACTACACAAAACTACAGGATCACATAGCCACACAACTCCACATGTGACACCGACGTCATAACTCAGGTACGACGTCGGCTCAAAAAAGGATGCCTACTACAAATCCCCCAATATAACCAGAAATAAAGCCCGACCGAAGCATGACAATCATATTGCACAAGACACCAAAGTATTCATCCCCATCCATATATACATACATATGACAAAAATATATATATTCAGGGTTCTCAAAATAAAATACAAAACCCAGTTCCATACATAATCAGGCTAAATCCTCAAGCTCTGCATTGGTAATCAAGTCGTCTATCTCGTCTCTACAGCTTACTCAGACTCGTCGGGTATTAAAGCATTCTCATCTGAAAAGAGATATAGCAAGGGTGAGCTAAAAAACCCAGCAAGTAAAATCATACGTCACTATCAAGTGATAAAGAAACATGAAAATGATAATGGAAAGGGCCAACATGCATTTAAAACATAATGGAGCATGAAGGGAAGAAGACAATTAGAAGTACAAATTTGCCATTTATCACGATTTGGAACATTTAATTGCCATTTGAACATACTTTAATACATTTATCAATTTGCTTTAGTCTTTATGGACCAGAGCCAGTAGATTGTAATGACTAATGATGCGAAAAGACGAGGAAAAGATCACGATACCCCACATGATCTAAGGCCAAACGATGTCCTCGACGTCCAAACAAACTACCTATAATAGGCCAAACACCACGTGGCATAGCGGCGTGCCAGTCACCCGCTACCCTAGCCTCCTGCGGTCCAGAGGCAATTCCCCGTCCTTCCACAATAATATCCTAAGACATGCTACGAACATCACCTGCTCACATAAGTGGCCGGGATACTTGGCCAAAGTAACCCTTGGATTTCCACAGTGATATAAATGGCCAGCCAGAGAATACTAACCATAAATTCATGGCCCTAGTTTCAGGATTCATTATTCTTTAAGGGAGAATCCACCAAATTTATTTCATAAATATCATAAACATCCCCATCTAGGAGATCAAATCCATCAAATTATCCAAACGTGAAATTTCCCTCCAAATATTCAAAGAAACTTATCATCTTGCTTGTGAACTTACGTCTTTCTAACAATTCAAATTGCATGCATAGATTCCAAAATTCATAAAGAAAAGCGAAATTCCTTACCTCATTTTAGTCGAAATTTGATTGGGGTTCCCCGATCACATTATCATAACAAATGGGCTTATTCACATAACCCGAAGCTTACAATACACATAATCAATTAAACATGGATCTCATAATAATTGAATGGAGTATAAACATGGAATTTCCCATTTAATCCCATTTGAATAGTAACAGTGCCCAATTAACACTTCTGGACACCGCGAACGGATCATAGCTTGTGAAATCGGATGCCTGGTCAATATATATACATAATTGGGACGTGGTGATTCATATCTTGAGGACAATTTAACATAATACGGAGATAGAAGCATGCAAATTTCCCATTTCATCTTGGGTGAACAGTAACAGTGGGCTTTAGAGCTTCCGGACGCAGCAAACGGGTCGATTCTTATAAAATCGGACGTTTGGTCGATTTATATACATAATTAGGACATGGTGATTCATAATTTGGGATCAATTTAACATAATTCGGAGGGAAAGCAGTAATCCTGAGTTTGGACGTGGGGGTTGGGGTTTGGTAAAACCCATTCGGATGAATCGGTGATCAAAACAGATAATAAACTACATATTTATTGATCACTAAGCATGGGTAATATATTTTTCATGTTTTAGGCGGGTATCGAGACGAAAATACCTGATGAAAAATGAATAAAAATCGGAAGAGAACAAATAGTGAGTGTGATAACACTTGCCTCGGCGATGCTCTATGTTTTCTCCAACTACCTCGAGCTCAAAATCGGATCCGAAAGCCTCCATTTTCTCCTCTTCTCCTTTGCATGGCTCCTCCTCTCGCTGGGCTCTTGCAGCCGCTACTACTGCTCCACCACGATGCCCAGCTGACCACCGCCATGCATAGCCGTCTCCGGTTGCCGCCAACCCGTTTGCCGCTAACACCGGCGCCGTTCTCCTCCTCTCTCTCTCCCTCTGCCAAAACCCTCGCCCGATGCCCTCTCTCACACTCTCCATCCTTTTGCCTCTTGCATTGTTAACGTTATTATTATTATTATTATTATTATTATTATTATTATTATTATTATTATATATATATATATATAACCCAAATTGATATTCAGGCGGCCGAATGAGCGCACTTTGGACGCCGACCTATCGCATCCGAATATTTTTCAAAATTTTATAATATTAAATTTGATATATCCTTGGATCCGAATTTCAAACAGATTCGGGCTGATCCACTTGTCGGGTTCCGACTCCGTTCACCGAGTTTGGATCCTGCACACCACTAAAACGAACAGGAGGACAGTGTGTCGGCGAAAAGTTATCCCACCAAAAATATTTTGACGCTCAAGTCAGTAAACAACCTTCAAAATTTGGGAAGGTAATTGAAAATGAGAATTGAGAGGGTGAGTGTGAGAGTGCTTGGTTTCCAGATGAAAGAGAGGTAATACCGTCTCTTGAATTTGGACGTTAGGTGAAGGCAGTAAGGTGTTTGTCAAAGGAAGAGTGCCTATATGCTTTTGGTTTATGTTCTTTCTCTCAGTGCGTTCACAGAGAGAGAGGGAGTACGAAATCATCCCGAAATGCGTATCGAGAGTGTATGATTTTTCGTGTAGTAGAGAGTCATATGTCTGTGTGGTAGAAAGTGTAGCAGTAGCAGGCGTGGTAGAAGGTGTGATAGAGGGCGTGTTCTGAGTGAGGACCCTAGGGCTCATTTTAATGGCGGTAGGGTGACCTTTATTGGTTAGAAGGTGTGATCCCTTGCGCAATGTTTATGTGGCCTTCCTTGTGAGGAAGGTACGAGTTACCTAATTAGTTGGGATTGCTTCCTTCTCTGGCGGGTAGTGGCTTTCCAAATTTCCTGACTTCCTTTCGTGTATATTACCGTTGGAAGGCTCCAGTTGGCAGGAATTGGCAAGATCTGGCGCCTTTCTTATGGGAAAGGCGCTGATCTTGTCAGTGTCCTTTTTTGGAGTTTGTTGGGTATATGGAAGGCGTAAAATTAGGAAATGAGCCATTTCTAACTGCCTGCTAGAACGTTGGCCCAAGTGGGCCAATCCCGTGAAAAGCCTTTTTATTTTTGGCCTGTTACTATAGTAATTCTGGTCAACGCACGGGTTGACCGTCTTGAGCGCAAGTTGGCCGCCCGCCTGTGCCTTAGTCGGTCAACGCTGACGTTGACCGTTGGGCGTGCATTAGGGCCTTTCAGGATTTGGGCCTTTTTTGACTATTGGGCCAACCCAACTACAACATACCCGTTACTAGGCCCCCATGCCGATGGCCAAAATTCTAGCCTCCAGCATGTTCAGGATGGGATGCTCCTCTCTATCCTTTGCTGCTTGAAAATTTCGGAGAACTCCACGAAAGGGTGAGACGTTGACCGAATCTGTTGACCGTCCTGATAAGATTCCGGAAAGAAAAGTTGATCGAATCTATTGACCATCTTTGGTCAGATCTGGAGACGAAAGTTGATTAGATCTGTTGACCGTCTTTGGTTAGATCCGGAAAAGAAAGTTCACCGGCTCTATTGACTGTCTCTGGTTAGATCCGGAGAAGAAAGGTGACTCGATCTGTTGATCATCTCTGGTCAGATTTGGAGAAGAAAGGTGACTTGATCTGTTGACCGTCTCTGGTCAGATCTGGAGAAGAAAATTGACCGGATCTGTTGACAGTCTTTGGTTAGATCCGGAGAAGAGAGTCATCCGAATCTATTGACCGTCTTTGGTTAGATTTGGAGAAGAGAGTTGACCCGGTCTGTTGGCCGTCTTTGGCCAGATTTCGGAGAACTTTGTATGAGCCCTGAGTGACGCGTGGCCATTAGCCGACTTGTCAGGTTAAAAGTGGACACATGTCTTCACACGGTTGAACCACTATCCCAACCATTAATGCTTTAGAAGGTTAAAAGAGGCCCATTAGGGACGCGACACGTGGCAGGAATGACGGCTTGCCTTCTCGAGGAGGTTTAAGGCGTTCACACTTGGCCGTTTTGTTTTCCTCCTTCTACTTAGAGTTTTCCACGCCTTCTGCTCTGCTTCTTTGTTTTCCTGCTTTCATTCCAAAGAGAAAAGAAAGAAACCCTAATCCCTTTGCAAATATGGCTTCAACCTCCGTTGCTGATATTCCTTCTATTCTTCGAGAGAATGACATCAAAAAGCTATGTATCGAGTTTAACATCCCCAAAGACATTGCGTGGAGGGTTCCGGATAAGCATGACAGGGCCTTCTCTCCGCCGGCGGGACACATGACGGTGTATGAGGCCCACTTGAGGAGCGGCCTCCATCTTCCTCTTCCCGATGACCTATAGTCAATCCTCCAAGCTCTGCGCATTCCCGTCGCCGGCTCCATGTTAATGTTGTATGGTACATTTGCACTTTCTGTATCTTTCTCCGTAAGCATTCTCGGCGGCTAACGATGTCGATGGTGAAGGGGCTGTTTAAGATAAACCAAGGAGGAGAGTGGATCTCCCTAGTTCCACACAGTGGCCTGAAGGTTAACACGGCCATCTACAGCTCACTGAAAAATTGGAAGAATCGGTTCTTCTTCGTGAGTGTGACTGAGACCTGGCCCCTAGCAAAGGATTGAAGCCAGGTGCCGGAAGTTTATACGGGTACGCCGTCTGTGGCGAAGATAACGTCCTTGGAGTGGCTGATTGGAGTGGCTGACCAAACTGGTCAAAGCCCATCTCTCTAACTTCAAGAGAGATTTATTGGTTTCTAGGGTAGAGACCAAGAAAGCGAACTAGGGACCGCCTTTCCTCGTTCCAAAGTTCAAGGCACCACCGCTGGTGGTTATGATGCGACCAGAGGACTCCAGGGACCTGCTCATCCGTCCCTGTCCTACTGACGACGACTTCATTGGCCCAAGGCCCAAGAGGATGGCTGTGGAGATGCCCTCCTCATCGTCTTCGGGGCCCGACTACATCGCTGTCAGGATTTACAGCGGTCCCAGTAGCTCCATCTGGATAGAAAAGACATTTGAGGACCTGCCGGAAACTGGGGCCAAAGGCGTTATAATGGCGCAACCTGCGCCACAGGTGGTTCTTCAAGCGACGCCGACGAAGACTTTACCAGAGCCAGCTTGTGAGCCGCCGGCGGAGGCGCAGGAGCCGTCAGTCGGCTCACCAGCCATGCAGCTGTTGGCTGAGCAGTCGGTGATTGATCTTGATCCTCCTGCGGCTATAGTGGAGGCCGTCGCTGGGAAGCCTGCTGTTGCCGTGGACGACATTGATGAGGGGCTCCTAGAGGACATCCTGGAGGAGGCCGCCGCCAGCTCCGCCAGTGAAAGCATTGCTTCCAGCCCGCCGCCGTTGGGGCCAGACTTGGAGGCTAGGCCTAATAGGCCCGCACGGAGAGTCTGGGAGGTATAGTTTTCTGTGACGTTTTCTGCACAACTTCTCCTTTAAAATCTCTGACTTATTTTGTCGTTTAGTGCAGAAAGAGAAAGTGTTGGATGCTGTGGGGAAGGCGATTGACCAGTGTGATCGGGTGATCTCTGACAGGGAGGCAGAGATCGCCTGGCTGGAGGTGAAGGCGCAACTTCAGGGGCGGTGCACCATCTGGATGGTGTCACCTTGCAGACCGTTCTGGCCGACATGGAGGCTGAGAACGTGAGCCTGAAAGAGGAGAATGCTCGGCTGCGAGAGGAGAATGAGCGGATTACTGGGCGCCTTAGCTAGCTTGGCGGGTAGTTGACAGAGTTGGAGAATCGCCTGAGCCTCCGGATACGCCCCAACGAGATTGAACAACTGATGTGGTCACGGATGTAGGAAGGGGTCAATATGTGCTAGCGTATCGCGCGGCTTATTGACCCTAATTTTCTTATGGAGTTGCTTAATATGTCAAACAGGTCCGCCAAGACTCGCGAAAGTCTCGTGAGGGATCCGCGAGATGGTCAGGTGCCGCCTCCGCTGCCGCCCTAGCCTTTTGTCGATTTTTGGTCTTTCTTTTTACTCGTATCATGTATAATGCAATACATTTGATAACAATAAAATGAGAATTCTCCCACTTTGCATCTATTTCTTTTTACTGCTTTATGCTTGCATGTTTGCTGTACTGGACGGCTAACTCAGTTGGCTGGCGGCCATTGCATTACTGTCAAAGGAATGAAATCCTCAGGTCTTTTTTTGTAAGCGGCTTTGTATGTATTAGCCGGCCTAGGAGTGGCGGCTTATGAGTAAAGCCCGGTGGAGCTGCCCAAGTGTTGACTTGGAGAAGAATTTTTCTCACTTCGACCATCGTTGACTGATCACGCTATCTCCTTTTGAAGGGGGTCGTTGTGTGTGCTGTGTTAGCCCCCTAAGATTTTGACCGCTAATGGGCCACTTGGATGACTACGATTTAGATTCAACCACCTATGAGCTGCCTGGATGACCATGGTTTAATACGACCGCTAATGGATCGCTCGGATGACCAAGGTTCATACTAGGCCGCTCATGGGCCACTTGGATGACTAGGATTTAAGTACGACCGCTAATGCGCCGCTTGGATGACCGAGGTTCATATTCGACCTTTTATGGGCCGCCTGGATGACCAGGGTTTAACAACGAGAGGGTAAAGACCCTCCCGACTTAGGGGCAGTCTAGGTCGGGTATACCTGCAAGGAAAACACACGTATATATATATACGCACACAGGAAAGGGAAGGCAGTATGCTAAGGAAACACTTATTTTGACAAGTTGAAATAAGCAAGTGAATGCATACACTCAATAACGCAAGTACATACCTGGGTCCCTTATTTGAAGTAGCATTTGAGGTAGATCGCGTTCCACATTCATGGGACCAACTTTTTATCCTGGTTTCGGAGTTTGTCTGGTCCATTTCGTAGGACGGCGAAGACTAGGAAAAGCCCTTCCCATTAGGGGAGAGCTTGTTGCTGCCGGCCAGCTTGCTTGTGGCCTCGACACCTCATAGGACTAAGTTCCCAACATCGAATTGTCGCGCCTTTACCTTTTTGTTGTAGTATCGGGCGATTCGATATTGGTAGGCCGTTGTCCGTATTCTGGCGGCGTCGCAGGCTTCCTTTAACAAGTCTAGGTGTTCGCTAATTTTTCGGGAGTTACCCCATCGGTCAAACGATTCCACCCTAAGACTTGGAAGCCTGATTTCGACCAGGATTACGGCTTTAGTTCCATAGTAGAGGCTGAAGGGTGTCTCACGCGTTGGTTCTTTTTGGGTTGTCCGGTAAGACCAGAGAACTGAGGGGAGCTCATCTACCCAGGAGCCCCCTGCATCTTCCACCTTGGTCTTTAACTCGTGAAATAGCGTTCGATTCATGACCTCCACTTGTCCATTCGCTTGGGAGTATGCTACCGAAGTGTGGACCAGCTTGAAACCAAGGCTGGCGCAATACTTGGTGAAGCATTTTTCCTAGAACTGGGTCCCTTTGTCGGTCACGACGACCTTTGGGATGCCAAATCTGCAGATAATGTTCTGGTGAAGGAATTCAAAAGCGTTGTGCTCTGTGATTTTTTCCAGCGAGATAGCCTTGACGCACTTGGTGAAGTAGTCGATGCCCATGATGATTAACTTCCTTTGCCCCGTGGCAATGGGAAATGGGCTGAGAATATCAAGCCCACATTGCGCAAAGGGCCAAGGGGCCTGAAGCGACTTCAGGTGAGCGGACGGCTGATGGTGAAGGTTACTGTGAAGCTGGCAGCTTTCATACTTCTTCACAAATTTGAGCGCGTCCTTTTTTATTGAGGGCCAGTAGTAGCCCTGCCGTATGATCTTGAAGGTTTTTTCCACCAACATGTGCTCCACAAATTCCGAGGTGCATTTCGCCCAAGGTGCACTTCGCCCAAGGCATAGTTAGCCTCTTCGGGAGTTAGGCATCGGAGGTATGGGGTTGAGTAACCACGGCGGTATAGCCGCCCATCAACCACAGTATACCAGCCGGCTGTCTTTTTGACTCGCTTAGCCTTCTCTGCGTCTTCTGGCAACTATCCATCAACCAGGTATCTAAGGGAGGATGTCATCCAGTTTTTCGCTTCGAAAATCTATATCGCCTCCTGCTTCTCTATGCTAGGAGGGTTTAGAATCTCCCTCATGTCCCTTGAGTACTGTTCTGGATTTTTGGCTACAGCGGCTTTAGCCAGCTAGTCTGCCTTCCAGTTTTCAGTTCTTGGAACATGAACCAAGGTTACTTTGTTGAAATCCTGGGCGGCTTTCCTCGTCTTTGCCAAGTACTTGGCCAGGTAAGGGTTGCTTACCTTGAAGTTTCCGTTAACTTGGTTAACGATCAGTTCAGAGTCGCTGTAGACCGCCAACCAGTTGGTTGAGCACTCCTTTGCTAATCGTAACGGACTAATAAGGCTTCGTATTCGGTGACATTATTGGTTGCCGAGAAACTGAGTTTGAGGGAATACTTCACCTCAAACCCATCTGGGGTCGTGAGAACCACTCCGGCGCCACTGTCGGCATCCGTAGACGATCCGTCTACGTAGAGTACCCACTTTGAAACTCCGTCAAGTTGTACTGTGCTTTCTGTGGGCTGTTCTTCGAGAACTGGGGTCGTGTTCTCAACAATGAAGTTAGCCAGAGCTTGCGCTTTTACAGCAGGTTTGGGCTGGAATTCGATATCGAACTCGCCTAACTCGATAGCCCACTTCATCAGCCGCCCAGAAATGTCAGGTTTTTAGAGAATATTCTTGAGGGGCTGGTCATTGTGGACAACTATGCGGTACACCTGAAAGTATGGCCTTAACTTCCATGCAAAGAATATAGGTGCTAAGGCCAGCTTTTCTGCGCATGAGTAGCGGGTCTCTGGGCTAGTCAACGTTTTACTCACGTAGTAGACTGGTCGTTGAGTGTCAGAGTCCTGGCATACGAGGATGAAATTGAGGGATACCTCTGACACCGCCAGGTAGAGATACAACTTTTCTTTGCCATTGGGTGACACTAGCAATGGCGTGCTGCCCAGATACCTCTTCAATTCATTGAAGGCTGTCTGGTAGTCTACTGTCCATTGAAACCCGTTAGATTTCATCCCTCTTAGGGTCTTAAAGAAGGGTTGGTACTTGTTGTCAGACTACGCGGGGAAGTGGGACAACCCTGCTAATCGTCCAGTCAATCGCTAGATGTCCTTTACGCTCCGTAGGGGAGCCATGTCTGCGAGGGCTTTAATCTTCTCTGGGTTTTCCTTAATCCCCCGTTGGAAGACGATGAAACCCAAGCATTTACTAGATGCTACCCCAAAGACACACTTAGCCGGGTTCAACTTCAGTGATGCTTGCGGAGCACCTTAAACGACTCTACTAGGTCACGGATGTGGTCGCCGGTAACTCTACTCTTGACGAGCATGTCATCAACATAGACCTCCATGTTGTGACTGATCTACTTTTCGAACATCTTATTGACCAGTCGTTGATAGGTTGCTCTGGCATTTTTCAATCCGAAGGGCATAACGTTGTAATAGTTGGTGCCCTGATCCGTCATGAACGAAGTATGCTCATCGTCTTCCGGACTCATCCGGATCTGGTTGTAACTCAAATAGGTGTCCATAAAGTTTAGCAGCTCACGTTCGGCCGTCGAGTCAACCAGCAGGTCGATCTTGGGCAAGGGAAAGCTAGCATTTGGGCAAGCTTTATTAACATCGGTGAAATCGATGCACATCCACCATTTTCCATTACTTTTCTTCACTAGAACGACGTTAGAGAGCCAATCCGGGTAATGAATTTCTCTACTAAATCCTGCGTCTAGCAGTTTCTTCACCTCTTCTAGGATGGCAATCAACTTTTCTACGGAGTGGTTCCTCCGCTTCCGCCTGATGGGCTTTCGATCAAGATCAAATCCTAACTTGTGGGCTATCACATCAGTCGGAATCCCAGGCATGTCTGCGGGAGTCTAGGCAAAAATATCAGCGTTCCGTCACAGGAACACGATCAATTCATCGTGCAGTGTTCTGACGAGTGAGCTGCCTATCTGTACACACCTTTCCGATTCCTCCGGGTTCAGTGGGACTAGATCTATGGCTTCGCCAAACTATGCTTGTTGTAGGGTTATCTCATCTCAATGATCGAGTTTTCCAACTGTTCTAGTGCTACCGCTAGAAGAAATTTGAGACATGTAACATGTCCGCCCAGTAACTTGGTCGCCTAACACCTTTCATACATTGTAAGGCGTTGGAAACTTCATCTTGAGGTGTGAAATCGAGGTGACTGCCCTAAACGCTATTAAGCACCGTCTGCCTAGTATAGCGTTATAAACAGAGGGCAGGTCGACCACCAAGAAAGTGAGCATACGACTCGCTGTCTTTAGATACGTGCCCGCAACCCAGTTTCTGGGAGAAGACAGCTCCTTCCCTTCTCCGCCGGCTACTCCAGAACTCTGCCCAGGGCCCTTGACAAACTTGGTGAGGTAGCCCTTGCGAATCAACTCTTGCAGTCTTCAGTAGAATGTCCAGCAAAGCGGTGAAAATCGCAATATTTTGACTGGTTCCCGGTGTCTTTCTTCAATGGTTTTGGCCACTGCAGGAATTTCTCCCCACGAATCTGCATAAGGACATTTGAGAGTGTATCCATCAGGGGCGTAAAGCTGGTGGTCCCGTAATCTCTACATTCTGGCGGGCTAGTTCTGTGCTGCTTCCGGCGAGAGTGATCGCCGCCGTTGTATTTTCTTTTTTCCTCTCCAGGGAATGGGTGAGGCTGGTCTGCCTATTATGGGTATTTTGCTTCGTTGGCTTCCTCTGCCACTGTGTAAGCCCGGGTGATTGACCCGCCTCCCAGAAGGTTTGGGAATTCTTGTGGGTCAGGTGCTTGAAGAAGTCCCCGTAAGTCAGCGTGGAGATGAAACTGCCCAACTTTATCTCTTCCGTGATCTAAGGAATCCGCCTGGCCTATACCACAAAGCGGTCCAGAAATCTCCGCGGGTTCTCTACTGACTTTCTGCTTGATGTGGGAGAGGTGTCGCGGCTACTTCTCTTCTCGTCGGCTTGATGCATACTGAGCCAGGAAGAGATTTGTGAGTTCCCAGAAGCTGCTAATGGAGCCTAAAGGGAGGTGATGAAACTAGATGCGGATATCTCCCTTCAACGTGAGTGGAAAGTAGTGGCACATTGTTGAGTTTTTCAGCCCTTGTAGACTCAGATGGGTGTGGAATTGGTCCAAATGGTCAACTGGATCACTACTCCCATCGTATGATTCAAGGGAAGGTATCTTGAATTTGGTAGGTAGTGGACGATTTAGGATCTCCGTTGTGAAGGGAGATCTATCAATGTCACCAACGTGTTCATCGTCTTTGAACACACGATTCCAAATCTTATCCGCCCGTGGATCTGCGCGAGCAGCGTTGGCAGATCTCTTAGAGTTGAGGTAAGCCATAACTCTATTTTATCCCCGGAGGGTCCAAAGGCACCTACCCAAAACGGCCACGCTAACTCTAGTGGACTCGGGGCAGTTTTGGAGGATTGCTCCTGGACTGGGTTTCCATTCTCCACCCGAGAGTATCGGGAGTTTCTTCGTTCTAGACATTCTCCTGGCGTTGTACTCCCAGAGCGCTCTTCAGGCCTGTTCTGGCCTGGAGGGTGCGAAGAGGTTGGGATCTAAACATTTGTCGGCCTCTCGGGCCTTCTGGCAGGCTTCTTTTTTCTCGAACCACCCTTTCTTGTGGCCGGTGCAGGGACGACTATGGGCGAAGCCCCCCTGCTGTGGCAGCTCTTGCTGAGAGTAGAGTATTTGGAACAGACGGTTGTTGGTTTGCATCTTCTCCATCAGTCGTTGAAAAAAGGCGCAGGCGCCTCGCCTGTCGCCCCGCTGACCAGGGTACCAGCAACGTGGTCCTGGTTGGGAGAAGTGGTGTCTCTAGTGGGATCGCTAGCTTGGGCTCTTGTATTCACCATTACGGATAAGTCTGGTTGTGAAAAGAGAGTGTTGTGGGGGAGTGTGGTTAGCTTTTCGTAAGCATTTTCCACAGACGGTGCCAATGATGCGTCCTTGGATCCAAACTTTAAATAGATTCGGGCTGATCTGCTTGTCTGGTTCTGGCTCCGTTCACCGAGTTTGGATCCTACACACCACTAAAACTAATAGGAGGTCAGTGTGTAGGCGAAAAGTTATCCCATTGAAAATACTCTAACGCTCAAGTCAGTAAACAACCTTCGAAATCTTGGAAGGTAACTGAAAATGAGAATTGAGATGGTGAGTGTGAGAGTGCGTGGGTTTCTAGATTAAAGAGAGGCAATGCCGTCTCTTGAATCTGGATGGTGGGTGAATGCAATAGGCGCCTGTCAACAAGAAGAGCGCATGTATGCCTTTGTTTGTGTTCTTTCTCTCAGAGCGTTCACAGAGAGAGAGGGAGTACGAAATCCTCCAAAAATGCGTAGTTGAGAGCGTATGATTTTTCATGTAGTAGAGAGTCGTATGTCTGTGTGGTAGAAAGCGTAGCAATTCAAGCGTGGTAGAAGGCATAATAGAGGGCGTATCCTGAGTGAGGACTCTATGGCTCATTTTAATGGCGGCAGGGTGATCTTCCTTAGTTGGAATGTGTGATTCCCTGCGCCATGTTTAGGCAGCCTTTCTTGTGATGAAGGCACGAGTTGCCTAATTAGTTGGGATTGCTTCCTTCTCTGGCGGGTAACGGCTTTCCAAATTTCCTACCTTCCTTTCGTGTATATTACCGTTGGAAGGCTCCAGTTGGCAGGAATTAGCAAGATCTGGCGCCTTCCTTATGGGAAAGGCGACGATCTTGTCAATATCTTTTTTTGGAGTTGGTTGGGTTTATGGAAGACGCAAAGTTAGGAAAGGAGCCATTGCTAACCGCCAGCTAGAGCGTGGGGCCAAGTGGGCCAGTCCCGTGAAAAGCCTTTTTATTTTTTACCTTGTTACATTATAGAATTGATTTCACGATCAACGCATGGGTTGGCCGTCTTGAAGCGCAAGTTGGCCGCCCTTTTGAGGCCTTAGTCGGTCAACGTTGGTGTTGACCGTTGGGCGCGCGTTAGGGCCTTTCAGGATTTGGACCTTCTTTGACTATTGGGCTAACCGAACTACAGCATACCCATCAAAATTAATTTTTTTCATGTCCAAATTACCCAAAATAATAAATAATTTCAATTTAATTGATAAAAATATTATGTTATAGCTTGATTTGTATATAATAACTCTATTAATAAGTTTATAGACATATAAGTCTATTCAAACTTATGCATGGTTTGAAACCTAAAAAGCCATTAGATTTTATCTCAATGTCTCAACAAGTTAATATGTTCATATTGACTAAAACTTATATACGGCACCTACAAGATTGACTTATTAAAATTATTAAATTTTTGAAAGAAAATAATGCATTATATAAACTTTGAGTTGATGTATATAAAAGATAGGTTAAATTTAATTTTGAAGATTATATGATGGTTTGAATTAGACAAGAGAGATGCCTACAAGAGCCTGTTTCTAAATCACAGGCATATAGTGCTAATTAATTAAAAATTTTACAGTGGATTAACTAAATTCATACATTATTGATATTGCATTTGTTTTCATCATATTTTTAATATCAAAGATTTAATTGCTTATAAATGTAATTTCAACCAACCAGAGGATCCATTTATAATTCCCTTAAATATGTCAAATATTAAAATTTTATCCACTCTGACACAATTATCGTCTATATTAATATGCAAAGATAAAATTGATGCTATTATATATGAGTAAATTGTGTTTACTAAGGATAAAAATGTTCAACACTTCCTTATTCATTAGGTTGGACGATTGGATTCAAAGTGTGCTTAGATTTCTAGAGAGAAATTCTGATAACTAGAACTAAACCTTTTGGAGTTTCATCAAAGTCAATAAGATCGACTGTCATGACATTCAAATTCCACTCAATTTAGAGGAATTGGTGGACCTGTCAGATTTAAATTACTACTCACACATATTTACAAATTTGAAAGGAGGGCTGCACAACCATTTAGTTTATGGTTGAAAGATTGATGACAAGGGTGTTACTTGATAAGATTATCTCTCTATCATCCCTTGAAAGTTAAAGTAGACATTCCAAAGATATTAGAAAAAAAATTATTTTTATTTTACTTTGATTATTAATTTATTTTCATAATTTGTAATATTTTAAAAATTTTTAAAGTTTTATAATTTTGATAGCCTAAAATATTTTAGAAATAATATATACTTTATTTTATTTTTTTATTTTAAAGCATCATCTATTAGAAAATGACATCCGTTTTCTAATTAACATAGTAATCGGGTACTTTTATATAATGATCCTAATTTTATTATTTGAATAAATATTAATGAGTTTAATTAATATTATAAAATTGTGATTATCTTTCATTCTATATGGTAATCTCTACTTCTCCATTTTTACTCTTCTCTTATTTATTCCTCATTTTTCTCTTTTTTCTTCTTTCTTCCTCTTTCTTACGTGGCCTTCCTTGTATCAAGTTTCGATGGATAGATGAGTGCTACCAAACCATCCAGGAGCTAAAAGATTACATAGCACATTCTCCTCTACTAACCAGCCATAAACAAGGCAAAGACCTATACTTACAGTTAGCCTATCAGACATTACCTTGAATGCTGACATGGTTAAAGATACGTCAAGATTGCAAAAGCCATTGCTGTAATATCTCGGTATTTTCGTTTTAGATCGATAGGACTTATAATCACTTGAAATTATTAATTGAAAAAAATAATGTGCACGTGATATTATTTGGATTTGAATCTTTGTATTTAGGCCTAGTCTAATTTTATAAAGAGATTGGATGAGTTATAATCGAGAAGTTGACTGGAAATCATTTCGGTAATTTATTTAATAATAGTAAATATTATTTTTAATATATTATTTTATTAGTTAGAATTTATTATGAAAATAACAAATACAATTTGGAGCGGTTACAAGTCAAAAATTAATTAAAATAATGCACAAAAAAAATAAAATTTAAAAAGTTCAAAACCCTATATCCCAGAACCCAAATTTAACACTAATCTTCTCTATGCATGGTCGTGCCTCTTCCCCTCTTTTCAGCCACCCCCTTGTATATTCAGCTGATTTTAAAGCTGGAAAGGATAATTTGTTAGCTAATTTGAGCTTGATGGCCGGCCCCCTTGGAAACTAAATGAAAACACAAATTCCCTCCCTTTTCTAAAATTTAACCTGGCTATCTCCCTTAACTGTTCTCCCCTCATTCTATCTTCATTCTATGAATTGTTAGGGGAACGTGTTAGCAGTCCTATTCTCCCTTTCAACCACGAGAGGAAGAGAGGAAAAGGAAGAAAAGTTAAGAAATATAGCGTTAGAAATCATAGTTGCTCTTATCTCTTTCCACCTTGCTTGTATGGCGCCCCCATTTGAGGAAGAAGAAGAAGAAGAAATAGAAGAAGAAGAAGAATGGAGAGGAAGAAGTTTTGTGCCTTCCCTATGAGGAGAAAGTCATACTTGTGATCTCATAGGCCGTTTGTACTTGATTTTATTATTGAAGGTAAAAAATTAAGGCAGGAAAACTCTTTACCTTTATTGGACAATCTTATTATTTTGTTTTATTGGACTTTATTCCAAATGATTGAAATTGAATCTAATACGTTGAAGGGGGGGACATATGATATCACTTCAAAAGTCTCTAATTTGAATCCCGTGAGAAAAATTATCTAATTTTATAAAAATGATGTCATTGTGACTCTCTTTACATCTTGTGCCAAAACTACAATTTTCATGCCTCCTATCATGATGTATGGAACATTTATTCAACTCCTAGTCCATGTTATGTCATTTTCAATAGGATATCAAATGTTTTTTGAGTTACTTTGGTGATTTGCCTATTTAAAGTATAAAAAAATAAGATCTTGAACTAATGGTCCAATTGTAATTTCATGGCATGAAAGTAGGTAGGTCATGGGCTTGAGGGGAGCTTACTAAGAGTAAAATGTAAATTTTGCATGCTTACATTATCTTGTGATGTAGATCTAAAGTCTCCTAATGTTTAGAGCATTTTATATGGATGGATCTAGAAGTTGAATAAGAGTCATCCTTTGGCCGTGGCTTGGTGTTACAGGTCAAGGTGCTAGATTATATTATTGCATGCTTGTCTTTTATATGGATCCTTATGCCTCTTAATGTTTGTAATAACATTTATAAGTGGATCTAAGAATTGGGACAAAAAATCCCTTATGCTGTGGATTCAGGAGCTCTAATGAAATGTAAAAATGTTATTTTTCATGTCTAGCATATAGAATTATGCAGATCCATATGGCCTCTAATGATTAGAGTAACTTATGTTAATAGATCTAGAGAGTTGGACATATTATCATAGTGGCCAAAATATAGAGTACTTTATGATAGAGACCTTTTAAATTCATATTAAATTCCTTTATTGCATAAATTTGTGGATCTATGAGCTGATTGATTAGACATTTAATCAATGTTTGGGGCCACATTTGAATGCTAGGGCCTAGTTTGAGGTAGATCTATCGATCTATAGGCTTGATCATGTGATATTGAGCATATATCTTAGTTGATATATTTTGGGTGGATTAGGAGCCTTATACGTACAATTTCATGGGAATTATTCACTTATTATATAAGATAAATATGATGTTCGAAGTGCCGTGAGAGGTAGAATTCGAATGCCAGATGTGAATTGGGACATATTTTAGAAATTTTGGGTTGATGGTAATGGTTAAGGCTCTTTACTTGTTCTAATGGCCATAGTGGCATAGATAATAAGATTGTACCATTAGATGGTGGCCCGCTTGATAGTAGTGGCCAACAAACAAGCAATGTTCGAGTTCACATTCAAATGCTAGTGGAACAAAATGATGCTTTGGTATAGACCTTAGTTGTGAGGTCTAGAACAGTTATTTTTGTATTATGTTGAAGGCATCAAACAATATTGGGCTGAGCAGGGCGCCACTTGTTAAGTACTTAATATATTTAGGTAGATGTTCTCTTGTCCTTATTGATGATCTCCTTTCATTGTGTTATCTTTGGATGTGTGGTATCTATGGTTGGATAAAGGAGAGACTATGATTTTCATAATGAAAATATTACAATATTAAGAAATATAAAACCTAAGAAACTTTAATTTAGTATAAAATTATTTGATATTTTATCTATATTTTAATGAATTAAGGTTAATAACTCTTAGAGGAATATTTATAACTCTGTGAGTAGCATATGGAGGGATATTAAAGGATATCGTAATGACATGTATTACGATACTAGTATATCCTACATGGGCAGGGACCCTATGTGAGTCTTGAGGATTCAAGTATGGAGTATAGTAGACCTTATGTGGACATGGGCCTTATGTAATCCTCAAGGATACTAGTATAGTATATCCTACACCCTGTATGTGCTTACCTTTTGTGGGCATAGTGGATACAATCATAGACACTCTAATACCCCTGTAAAGGGAGTACTCATGTAAATGGTATTTGCTCACCTATAGTGGTAAAGTTTTAGGAGAACAGTCATGATCACATGTCAAATTTATAAGTATTGATTACGTCAAAGTAATTACATAGCCATTGGTGGTAGGATTGCATGTTCTTTGATTTACAGGGATAGAATAAAATATAAGGAAATTGTTAAGATAACTCTTCTAATAATGACCTCTACTAATTCAGGTTCGGTGAAATCTATATTGATATTCAGATTTTATGAAATCTTCATTACATTCATGGTATTCAGGGTCAGAGAAACCTATACTCTTACTGATATTCAAATTTTTAAATCCCAATTGTATTTATTGTATTTGGATTTAGTCGAAACCCCCTGACGCTCGATCTGTGTAGCGTTCTTGAGTTGTTATGATGAGGCATAGACTTTTAGATAGAGTGTGGACTATTGTTATGATATTAATGTTATTCATTCTTATATTTATATTATTTATTTGATTGTTTTGACTTACTATTATTGTTGATTATATTATTTTTTGGGCTTTTAGCTCACTTGCATATTATTGGTTCCATAGTAGGGCATGTTAGTAGCTATTTGAAGATCGTACTTTTGCCGAGGAGCTTACAAAGGGAGACGATTCTATAATCTAGCCATTTTTCATATTGAGTGATGGGAGGTGTTTTACATTATTGGATAGTAGTTGGATATTATTATAGAATTGCATTCCCTTAAGTTTTGGTTTGGACAAGGACATTTATGTTACCTCATGGTTTTAGGAGTTTGATATTTATGATTAATATCTATGATTTGAGTTTTCATGTTGTCGATTTGATTTGATTCACGCGTTCTAGGTTTAAGATCCCATATTTGCTCCTGATTAAAGTTTGTTACCCAGTAAATTGTTGAGCCTATCTCCATCAAGATCACCACCTCTATTCCAAAGCATAGTCTATAAGGTGTTTTCCAAGTGGTCTCTCTCAGTGTTATCCAATACACTAAGAGTACTAAGGGGAATTCATCCACTCAGGCCCCTTTAACCTTATCCAACGTGGCTTTTATCCCACTAGTGATTGTCTAATTGGATACCTTTTTTGGCTATTCTTCTGAGGATGTGAAATTGATGTATAAACTAGAATAGCTTGACCTAGAAAGTACTTTATGAATCTTTTATGAGAAAGGTGGGCCATTATTGGTGACTATAGCTTCTAGAATTTAAAACTTTCAGATAATGCTTTATTATAGGAACTCGGTAGCATTTTGTTCCATAGTCTTGCTTAATAGGGAGACCTTCATCTACTTAGTGATGTAATCGATACCCATCATGACAAACTTCTACTTCCTGGTTGCCACGAAAAAAGATACAATATGTCAAACCCCCATTGCATTACGATCTTGAGTTTTGTTGGTTGTCGTTTTAGGATGCATCCATGAATCTAGCAATTGAAGCACTTCCAAACAAACTCTATGGTGTCCCATTTTATGATTGGCTAATAACATCCTTGCCTCATTATTTTAAAAGCATTGTTCCTTCTCCCAATGTGTGCCATTTAAATGTGGAGATGCACTTTTATTAGTGCATAGATAACCTCTACTAAGTCAGAAAACAGATGTAAGGTATAAAATAACCCTTGCGATAGACAACTCATCTAAGTTGCAAAATAAATGCTATGGTATAATGACTTGTCCATAATCATGTACAAGATTGTGCTTTCATAATCATTTGGCATATATTTGATCATCTAATAGTTTGTTAGATTGAAGGTACTCCAAATAAGGACTCATCCAATATATTTCGTCATAAACTTGGAAAAATTCATCTTGTTCTTGATTACTAGTTCTCTAGAGAACCTCTTGTATATCCTAGGTGTGGTGCTCTAGGTAACCTGATATCACCATCTCTGAGAGGAGATTGGGTTTCCAACTATTTGCTCTTAGGATATAAACAATCTTGTATTTACCAAGGTTTGACAGGAGAGTATGGGCCTTGCTAAAGTACTTTGCAAAATCAAGGCAATTGGGCTTGAAGTTGGCTAATATTAGATTGTCCACTAATTCAAAGTCATTATATATGGTTAGGTTTTTAATTGAACACTCACTTTTCAATTTTAGGTTGGTTAACAAAGTCTTATACTCGACCACATTATTAGTTATTGTGAACCCAAACATTGCTATGTATTTGAGCTTGACACCTTTAGGAGACTTTAGGATCGCTCCCGCTCTTCTAGGTACTTAACATGACACCCCATCCAAGTGAAGGGTCCACTAAAATAGTGTCATGTCAAGGGGAGCCCTCAAGAATTCTTTAGTTTGCTCTTTTGATTTTCAGGTTGTCATTTTGACAGCAATGCTTGTCAAAGCCTAGCCATTTACTGAGGATTGGTCTTGAAACTCAATATTAAACTCTCATAATTTGATTGACCAATTTTTTAAGTGTAAGTATATTTTCTTCTTCTGATGGATTTTTTTGAGAGGTTGGTCAATTAAAACAACTATTATGAGAGCTTGGAAAATGGGTTGGAGTTTCTTTGTAGTGAATGCTAAGGCCAACACTGTCTTCTTGGTTTGAGTATACTTGGTTTCCAAATCAATATGAGTCTTATCATAGAGTACACATGTGGCAACCCAAACTCAAAACCTATGAACCCAGCCCAGATTGAGCACATAGAACCTCCAATCATAACTAAAGATCATAAATAAAGTACCAATAATAAATGTTTAAATCATAAATATCAAGGGACTAATGACAAAGTAAACCCAAAATACTAATGGATGTGACACCGAAATAACAACATCTAGGAAAGTGAAGCCTTTCCATGCTCAACATAAGATAATTAGACTTTGACATTCTCTACCTACAAGCTCCTTGGCAAATGCCCCAATCACCGACTAGTTCTACCATCCACACTACTCTAGAACCAATAAAATATAAAGGTGAATTAAACGCTCAATAAATAATATAATCAATAATAAAAAAGTATTAATTATCTAGGATAATAATATCAAAATATGTAAGAGTAATAACAATATCATAATAATCAACTGCATTTTATCCAAGATTTTATGCCACATTGTAATCATAACTCAAGGATGCTACAACGATAAACTATCAAGGAGGTTACCATCAAATCTGAAATACCATAAATGCAACTAGGATTCCATATAATTCAAATATTAATAGGAATATAGGTTTTATTAAACTTATCTCAATAGAAATCACTACTATTTTAAATATCTTAATAATCTCATTGGATCTTATTTTATGACTATGAACCAATGGCCATGCACTCTTGTCTCCAACAGCTAAGTAACTACTATAACGTAGTTAATACAAGTAGGTTTGACATGCAACCATAAATGATCTTGCAAGACATTGCCATTATGGGTGCGCAAGTACTATGTACATGAGCATTTCTTTCCACCCACATTGGGTATAGGATATACTCCAACCTACTTCTCTCCAAGTAACCTAGGTATCGGAGTGTTTAAGCTCAATGTCCACATTAGGTATTGGAAACATTAGGAATTGATATGCTTGATCCTTCCAATGCCCACACTGGGTGCAGGAATTGCTATGCTTTATCACTCCAATGCCCTGTGATATAGGAATCATTATGCTTGTTCCCTCCAAAAAATTAGGTATAAGAATCATTATGATTGATTCCTCTAATGCTCACACTCGGAATAGGAATCACTATGATCGAATCCTCCTCACCTACATTGAGTATAGGAATCATCAACTACATGTCAACCTTGTATCCCTTCATTGAAATATCCCATGATGTCACATCATGACCAAGAACACCACCAAAGAGGTGTTTTGACCTTCCAAACTGTTTTAAGGACCCAATTAGCCAACAGACTAAAACTTCGATCACTGTCAGAGGCAGATGAATAAGTAGCTGGTCCTTGGTGACACAATTATCCCTACTAGCCATGGGAATTAAATATATTGGTATGATGGGGGCTACCTCTTAGTTTGCAAAACCTTCTCATAGAGATGAGTTGAATAATAAGATAGGACATTTGGCCATCTACAGCCTTCTAGCACTGTTCAAACTGTGTAGTCCAGCAGGTGAAGCCACCTAAAACAAGAAAATCAAAGCGGTTCCCTAGCTAATAGAAAAAAAGCACAATAGTCTTTAATACCAACACCCCTCAAAACACCTTCAGAGTGTATCCTATGTTTCTCTTCCGACTAAGGTGAACGATCTTCCAAATAAAGGGAGATTGAGAAAACCTTGCTAGCTTCATTTATGGTAAAAACCATAGGCACTAAGTGAATAGAATTGCAGATGAATTTATCCATTTTATAGGCTGTAAGGTAAGCTGAAAACGATGCTTGTTGGTTAACAAACCTGATCAGTTTTTATGCAAATCCAATGGAGAAAATCTCTACCATCTAAAGCAATTAAAACACGATAGAATCATCATGACATGATATGATTTGAAGAGGTCATCTTTTACTGAAAAGGAGCACCTAATTTGTTGAAAAGAGTAGGCTGACGTGGACCCATTTTTGCATCCTTGAAAGATTTCAAACTTCAAGGCTGGGCCAATTTTTCGGCCTAGCTAAATTGTAATATGATCCACATCCATCAGCCTTACCAATTGATACAAGGGATGCCCATAATTGATTAGCATAGACCAGCAAGAACAGGCCCAAAAGTGACCCAATCGATTAGGACTTTGTAAGAATTTTGGCAACCAAAGCCCAACCAAAACTCATTGAACTCAAGCTAGTCAGTCAAATTATTAGACAATTAAAATTTTAGGTCAAAAATATATCCCAAGTAGTGGTCAATGTCAAACAAAATAAGCAGGTTAAATGATAACAAGTTAATTTGTTAAACAACTGACCAACTCCCTATACTTAGTTGATATTTTATACTATAGCCAATCATTCTTCGACTATGCATGATTGATATGTCTAGCACAAGTAGCACTTACCATAACATAAGACCCAAAACTTGTGTGGTGGCTTGTGACTTGAACATCAACAACCAATCCTGCTCTTGGGTTGGGTCATGGTTTGTAACCCCTCTATGAGATAGCCATCAATGGTTTTTAAGCCGCTATAAATATTAGCCTCTTTATAATAAGAAGAGAATTGAATGATTGAAATTTAAGATAAAGAAATTATGTACTCAGCCTTAGAGTATTTTGGTCTTTGGCAGATCAACTCAGCATTTAAGATTTAAGCTTACAATACTTAGCTTACACAAAAAGAGGCTTGAAATTTATCCTTTAAAATACTTTTAAAATACAAAGCCTAATCCTTAATTTTTTGACTCTCTCAATTTCCACCCTCTCTCCCTATGCTCAATTGTTAGACCCTAAAAATTTAACTTGACCAATTGAAGATAAACTGAGAACAATTTCAAAGTCCTCTAAAACTCTTATTCTGATTTGTAGTGTGTAAAATTTGGGTTAGGAAGTTTAAGAGCCCGACTCAAAATCTTCCAAGTAGAAATTTAATTCTATTATACACATTAAATTCAGTATTACATATTTAATTTGGTCAGTTATATAAACAATTTTGTTTAATTTAATTTTTATAGTAAAATAAAATTTTGAAAGGAAAAGAAGAAAAATTATATCCACCTTATTGCATCAAATCCAGAGGCAATCCTCTTTCCTATACCATTGAATTTTAAAAAGTTAACATTATATATTTAAATTTAAAAAATACTAACTAAATAATTGGTAATATGTCCCATAGACTTAACATACGAGTTAGAGAGCAGAGTTATTCCTCTAGAATGTCTGATATTGTCCGCTCCGACTTTCATAATTTTAAATCATTATCCTGCGATCACAATAAAATAAATGAGATGTAAGATGCACATAAAACTTACACTTTGGTATATCCTTTTATATTTAAATTACTGATCTTTCTTTTTAAATTGAAAGACGAAAAATAAAATACTAAAATAGAAAGAGAATAAGGATAAGTATGAATTGGGAAGATTTTACTGTACTTAGTACACTCAATTGCTTGAGTATCTTTTTTTCTTTTTGGATTTTTTTCCCTCTCTCCCCTCAGTTTAGAAGGAATTATATTTATAATCAGTGTTCTTATCCAACTAGCCTTTGAAACCGTTGTCTTTGACGATAGCCATTTTAACACAATTGTTGAGAGGTGTTACTTTTGGTATGTAATTGCCGTTTGAATTTAATGAGAAAATCGTCTGGCCATTAATTGTGATGACCATTTTGACCGTTTTTGGATCATATTATTTATTAACTCATCATTATCTTCTGATTTTCAGTAACCGACCGTTAGAGTTGAACGCTCCAAACTTAAGCCTCGATTTAGATTTATAATTGGTCAATTTGTCATCGGCCGTATTCAACAATTAGTTTATTATTTTTATATTATATTTAATATTTATTATATAATATTACTATCAAATATTTTTAAAATTTAAATATGTGGTCTACCTTCGAGTTCAGGCCACTTTTAAAGGTTATTATCCACGATCTTAACTCACACTACGCTAAAGGACATTTTCTTGACTCAAATGCACAATTATCAAATCATACAGTGATAATTTTATGATTCAGCGCAACTACGAAGAACAAACTGTAAGCTTTAGGATGGAGTATCCCAATTAAATATGAAGATCATCTAACTTTGAGCTCAATTCTGTTTCTCTATTCTTTACCTCACCATGGCTCGGAGGGTCCCCCTGCCTAGTGCCTGCCATTTTCCGAGGATTTGGTGATGAGCAAACAGGCACAACTGATCTAATTTTCACAGCGGGTGCCTTAAACCTCGAAGCCAATCCTCCTATTTGCAATCTATCTCGTCCGCCAATTTTAAGCATATGGTTAGGCATTGTTCTGCATATTGTCTATCTGAACTCGTTCACCTATGACAGGTCAAATACTATTAACTGCAAAAGGATTCAGCAATGCGACATAGTTTAGAAAGATCTTTTGTTTTCTTTACTTGTGTCTCTTCTATAGTCGCTATGGGACTCGATCTGATATCATCAGCAGTGAATGGTTTTGGAAAACACGATGACGAGTTAGCGGTTGGGAAAGTAAGCATGGGTCTAATGGCGATGGGTTGACGATCCCGAGGAAGGAAGTAGGGATGATAACTTGGACGCACAAACGGGAAAGCCCTTTAGAAATAAGGAAAAATCATGGGATACTAAGTCTACAAAGGATCACTAGGTATGAGAATTTGCTACACAAATTATAGGAGGCGAAAATAAGAATAGAGTAAAGGTAAACAAACTTCAACACTTTGTTTTCACCCACCGCTCTCTTTCTTTTCACTTTCTCTCCTATTTTTTTCTCACTGTTACCTTCATATGTCTCTAGTGTGCTTATACACATACACACATATATATATGCATCCCCCACCATAACCCAACTGGTGTTTGGTACTCAACTTTCAAGGTCTGCATGTGTGCATGCGCACGCCTTATCTTACAGCAGGCGGCGCATACCTGCGCCTACAAATCGATCAGCCTTTGGAGTCTCAAAAATGACATCTATCAACTACCCAATCAGGTAGGTCAACTGTACACATTTTGAGATTTGACAGTCATTCAGACCTTCCATATTCAGTCGGTCAACTTTGTTGACCGTCCTCTCATATTGGTCGGTTAATCACACCGTTGACCGGTTGAAGCAATCCGTCCTGCTTCTTCAGCAGAGTTAGTCGTCTCACTATTTTTGTCAATCAACATATTGACCGATAGAGTTGACCGTTCAGAAAGGTTCTGGTCTACTATGTTGACCGGAATTTCTTCCTTTTAACACACATATGCTCGGTCCAAGTCTTTTAGTCACAAGGACTTCCACACGGGAGTGATCTCCAATAAACTTCCTCTCACGATTGTGAGAAAGTTAAATCCATCATCCCGACTAGCCTATAGCATGCTTCATTCTTCCCATTGGTAGAATCTTGGTTATCATATCTGCCCCGTTCTCTTTAGTGTCAATCTTTTTCATGACAGTAGACCGACTTCTAATATATCTCTTATCAAATGATATCGCACATCAATATACTTTGATCTGGAATGGAGTGAGGAATTCTTGTAGAGATGAATGGCACTCTGGCTATCACAGAGTACCACATACTTTTCCTATTTAAGGCTCAGTTCCTGAATGAATTTCTTTATCTATAACATCTCCTTGCAAGCTTCTGTCACGACAATGTACTCAGCTTCAGTAGTGGAAACAGTAAAATATTTTTGTAACTTGGACTGTCAGGAAACTACTTCTCCTGTAAATTTCACTAAGTATCCTGAAGTGGACTTATGACTGCCAATGTCTCCGGCCAGCATTCGAGTAGCCCACCAATTGAGGCTTGTCACTTCTAAGTTACAAGCACCTCTTGAATGTTCCTCGATATATCTTATAATCCACTTTACCGCGGACCAATACTCATTCCCTGGATTGGACAAAAACTGGCTGACTGTGCCAACAACATCTGCTATGTCCGGCCTGGTGTATACTAAGGCATACATGAGCTTCCTATGGTTGAGGAGTAAGGTACGCCTCTCATATATGCTTTCTCGTCGCCCGAAGATGGACACTGGCGACTACTCAACTTGTGATGATTTGCAAGCGGAGTGCTGATAGGCTTAAACTTATTCATGTTGAATCGTTAGAGTATCTTCTCAAAGTAGTTTTCTTGAGACAACCATAGTCTCCTTATCTCCCAATCGTGAATGATTCTAATACCAAGAATCTGGTTTTTCTTGTCCAAGGTCTTTCATGGCAAATGATTGCCCAAGTTGTTCCTTCAACTTTTTTATCCGAGCACACTGTTTTGTCCAACAATCAACATGTCGTCCACATAAATGAGAAGGATAACAAAATTGTCTTATGAAAACCTCTATGTAAAAACACAGTGATCACAAATAGTTCACCGGTATCCTTAATTAGTCATGACTGATTCGAACTTCTTGTACCACTGTCTCAAAGTCTGCCTTTTCAACCCATATAGGCTTTTCCTTAGACGATAGACTAGTTGCTCATTTTCTTTAGCCTTGAACCCTTCTGACTATTCCATATAGATTTCTTCTTCCAATTCACCATGAAGAAAGGCAGTTCGAACGTCCATCTGCTCCACTTCCAGTTTTGGGTGGCTGCTAATTCCAATATAACCCTTATGGAAGACATCTTCACCACTGGAGCAAAACTTTTATCAAAATCAACTCCCTTTCATTGACTAAAGCCTTTTACCACTAGCCGTGCTTTATATCTCGGCTGCATAGTATCTTCAGACGTCTTCAATCGAAAGACCCACTTGTTCTTTAAGGCTCTCTTCCCTTGGGAAGTTTGGGTAAGTCAAATGTGTGATTTTCATAGAAAGAGCACATTTCATCCTTCATGTCTTCCAGCCATTTTTCCTCACTCTCGTCCTCCATAGTCTCTTCATAAATTTCAGGCTCTCCAGTATCAGTGAGCATGACATATTCACTGGGTGATAGACGGACGGATGGCTGTTTATTTTGTGAGGATCGTCGGACGGGCAGATCCTCGGCCGGTTAAGGGATGACTTGATCTTGGTCTTTATTAGAAGTCATTATTTTCTCTCTATTATAATCGACCGCCTCAGGTTTATTGTCCCCGTCTTCCAGAGATACTTGACAGACAATTTGACACTTTCTTTGTCCGTTTGCTCGCCATCACACTTGGCTTTTCTGCCAATATCCTTGATCGTTTCATCTTCAACAAATGTTACATCCATTGACCAGACAAGTCTTCTTTCCAACTAGATCATAAAATTTGTACCTCAACTCATCTTCCTCATAGCCCAAAAAGACACACTTATCGTCTTTAGCTCAAAATTTGTTCTTTCATCTCTCGGGACATGGACAAAAGCTTTACATCTAAACACCTGTAGATGATTATAAGATGACTCTTTGTTCGACCATATCTTCTTCAACACTTCACCCTTCAAGGGTTTACTGGGTGACCTATTTATGATGTAGCCCACTGTCTTCAATGCTTCGGCCTAGAAGTATCCGAGAAACTCAACTTCGGAAAGCACACACCGTACTCTTTTTAGAAGTGTGCGGTTCATCTGCTCAGCCACTCTCTTAAACTGTGGCGTCTTTGGAGGTGTTTTTTGATGTCTAATACCATGTGACCAACAATAGGTATCAAAGGGCCCTATGTATTCACCGCAGTTTATCACTTGGACGGCCTTCATTTTCTTCCCTATCTATCGCTCAACAAGAGCATGAAATTACTCAAATGCATTGAGGATCTGATCCTTGGTTTTCAATAGATAGACCAACAGTTTTCTAGAACAATCGTCAATGAAAGAGATGAAATATTGAACTCTACCAAACGACTTCTCTTTAAATGGTCCACACACATCTGTATAAATGAGATCAAGTAGTTTTATTTTTGGAGCGGACAAGTCTCCATGAAATGAGACTCTTCTTTATTTTTCGGTCAAGCAGTGAGGACACGTCCTTAGTTCGTCCTCATTCACTCCGGTAATAAGGCCCTTCCTGGCTAAATGATGCAGTCTGCGTTCACTCATGTGGCCCAACTTCCTGTACCACAAATTCTTGATTTCCTTGCTGATTGCAATGTTTACATCTCCGGCCATTCTGAATGCCTTCATAATGTACAGGCCGGAGTATCTTTTTCCTCTTGCCACTACCAGAGATCCTCTGGTGAGTTTCTACTCTCCTTCACAGAAGGTGTTACAATAACCTTCATCATCCAGCCGACCAGCTGAGATGATATTGAGCCTGATGTCAGGAATATGTCGAACATCCTTTAACATCAACTTCATCTCATTATTGGTAATCAGTACAATGTCACCCTTACTAATATTTGGGATGTTCTTTATTACACATCCTTATCACTCCAAAGTTCCCTAGGGTATAAGATGTGAATAATCCCCTTGTTGACGTGGCGTGCAAGGTGGCACCAGAATCAATCACCCAGTCGGACTTCTCATCCGTCAGGTTTGTCACATTCTCTTCACATGTCAACAGGAGGTCACTTCCTGTGACCATTGAGACGGAGGACTTGTCCTCACCTCCTCCATTTTCTCCTTTTTCGTGTTCTCATACTTCCACTTGAAATATTACTTCTTGATGTGGCCCTTTTTACCACAATGATGGCACTCAAGGTTTTGATACCTTGAACGAGATTTGTTGTGTCCTTTCTCTCCACGCTTCTGGCTACGTCCTCTACTCCATCCCCTAAACTCGATCACAAGTACTTCACTATGAGGAGACGTTGAGGCCCCTTGTGACCGCCTTGACTCATTCATGAGTAAGGAAGCGATGACCTCGTCCAATTTGAGAGTATCTTTTCCAAATAGTAGCGTAGTGACAACATGGTCATAAGAAGCTGGCAGAGAGGCTAACAGCACCAATGCCTTATCCTCCTCCTTGATTACCTCATCAACGGCGGATATCTGTGTTACGATCCGATTAAATTCATCCAAATGCTTTTCAAAGCTGCCACCTTCTGACAACCGCAGACTATAAAATTATTTCTTTATATCCACAAAGGATCACTAGGTATGACAGCTGGTTATCAAGGATTTGGACTTCACCCACCGCTCTCTTTATCGACTCTTCAACTTCTCCTACATCTCACTCACCATGACCCAACTAGTGGTTGGTGCGAATCATGTGTGCATGCGTCGGACCAAGGACCTCTGGAGCGTGTGTTACCAACTGCAATCGGGTAGGCATAATTTGATAGTGCAATTGGCAAGATCTCGTTTATCTTACCAGTCCTCCACTGATAGATTTTTCAGTTTATCTTCCTTCTTCTTCAGTGCTTTTATTGTTCCTTCTCTAGTCAAGATGTTCTTTACCCTCTCCTACAAGAGGATAAAGTTACCCTTCCCATTGAACTATTCTACACTGAATGGCAAGTTCTTTGAAGACGATCACTCTATTTAGACGACATTGTCAACTTGGCTCTAATACCACTTGTTGGCGGCTAACATTGAGGCGGTTGTGTGCTACCCCAGATAAGGATACAAGAACAATCTTTCTCGAGGTTGTCCATAGTTCTTATGAATGGGCGGCCAATCGAGGTAAGATAAAACACATCTTGTAAAGTAGAAGTAGACATAGAAGTAGGAGAAGAGAAAATGAACACCAAATGTTTTACGTGGAAAGCCCTTTCGAAATAAGGAAAAAAACTATAGGACACTAAGTCCACAAAGGATCACTAGGTATGAGAATTTGCTACACAAATTATAGGAGGCGAAAACAAGAATAGAACAAAGGTAAATAAAAATTTCAACACTTTATTTTCACCCACCGCTCTCTTTCTTTCCACTTTCTCTCCTCTGTTTTTCTCACTGTCACCTTTGTATGTCTCTAGTGTGCTTATACACACACACATATATACATGCGTCCACCACTATGACCCAACTAGTGGTTGGTGCTTAACTTTCAAGGTCCGGATGTTTGCATGCGCACGCTTTTATATTTTATCCTCGCAAAGAACAAGGAGGCGCATATTTCATCATAGCCTATTTCTTAAACCGATGTATTGGGCAAAATTCATAATTTGGAGTAAATCGGAATGACATCTACCAACTACCCAATCTGAACAGGTAGTCATAATTTTATAGCAATATAAACACCTTTTGAGATTTGACGAGTTCTTTTTCACTTTTTCAAACCTTCCATATTCTAGTGGTGCCCTTTCCTGAGGCTATTAGGCCCTTATTTATAGCCCTAGGTTTTGGTGGCCATCATTTATGACTTTTTATTTTTTTCATATTGTCATTTATGATCAATCTTACATTTTCCAGTTACGTTGGACCTATATTCATGGTCGCTCCCTTCCCAATTTTCTTCCTATTTCTTCAAATCAGAGTTAGTCATCTCAACAAATCAGATTCGTTTTTATCAACGGTCCGGACCTCTTTTATCGGCGAACAGAGTTCATTTTCATTAAGAAAGGTTGAATTTAAGGGCCAACTATGTTGACTTCTTCACATTTGTTCTCGGTCAAGTCGTTTCAAATTTCATCCTTTTAACACATACATACTTCGTCAAAGTATTTTGGTCACAAGGATTTCCACACGGGAGTGATCCCCAACAGTGCCAGGAGGCGGTTTGGTTGTTCTGGGGCCTGTTCATGCAGCCATGTAAAGTAGATGGAGATTTCTGGGGAGGGATTGATAGTGGGCCGACAAGGATATCGCTCATGATAGGAGTATGGTGTGGATGGGAGAGATTTTTTGCGAGCATGGGAGATTTATGGTGCGTTTTCTGGGTGTCATTTGAGGGAGTTAATAACCTTTAATAGCGGCCTGAACTCGAACGTAGACCACATTTATAGAATTTCCATAAAGGAGATTCGTCCTTTATGGAATCTCCTGCATGGAGATTCGTCCATCGGCCCAAATTGACGCGATCGTTTCAAGCACATTCAGAAATTCTGAGAGCTGTGAATCTTCCTTCCCACTTTCCCTTCCCCAACTCCCCGCATATAAGTACCTCTCAAGCCCTTTCTCAGTCACCAGCCTCGCAAGAAGAAAGAGGGAGAACCTTCGATTGAGAGAGAGAGAGAGAGACAAAAGACGGAAGCTTTCCTTCGCTGCTGTGTTAGGTTCTTCCCTCGAGAGGAAAATTCTCAAGCAGATCTTCCACAGCTGGGTTGAAAGTTCTCGCAATCTTACCACCATAATCAGCGGCGATGGCTCGCTCTTTCTTCAACGCTAATATTCTCTCTGCTGTTCTCGTCGACAGCATCTCTCTTGCTCTCAACAGGTAATTAGTCTTCAACAAGTATATGCTCTTTCACTCTTTGTTCTCTTAATGATTTTGCTTCAACGTGTCGTATCATGGCCGTTTCCGTGCAGCCGTCCTGTTTGGATTCATTGTGCATGGCTTTGTGCAAGTTCATCATTGCTGATCTTGTTGGGGCGGTGATAACTCCCTGGCGCATGTAGCGTCTTTATATTATAGCTATCTCCTTGAGGCTCTGCCTTGAAAAATTAAGTTGCATCCTCCGAAACTGCGGACAACAGAAATGTCGCTGTTTTCTCGATCGTGTTGAGCGACCTCTGTCGTGTCCATTCGATTTGGCAGACTCTGGCTCGGGCGTATGAAAGCCGGATCTGCAGAAATTCTTTTATAATTCTTTAGCACAAGTATTAGATTTGTTAATAGACTGCTCAACTACTGTTGACATTCTGTTTTAATTAACGTTCAGGCGGGGTTACGCGGCGGCATCGCAAGGAGGAGTCGTATCGAACTTGGCAAGAGAGGGAAGTGCTAGGATGGAGAAAGCAGCACAGGACGAGGTGGCGCGGTCTGCCGAGAACTCGTGGGTCCCGGATCCGGTGACCGGATACTACCGGCCTGCGAATCGGACTGACGAGATTGACGCGGCGGAGCTGCGGGAGATGGTCATCAAGAACAAAAACCTTGAAGAATTTAGACAATTATAACCAGCTCGAAGAAATAAGTTAAACATAGTATCTACAACCACTCTTTTGATATACTTTTGTGATGACCCATATTTTATCTATCAATTATGGCGTCATTAGAATAATTTTTAATCAATTTAAAAAATAATTATATAAAAAAATTGAGAAAAACTAATTTTTAGATAATCAAGTTTAATGCTTGATGGGCATTTTACTTACGTATGAGCGCAATTTAGGCAGAATATATATACTTGATATGTGCTCAAATAGTATATATGCGTTTTTGAGATAAAATGTTTCTATTTGATGTGCGCTTGAAGGGTGCTTGTATACAATATGGATTCTGCCTCAATTCATGATTTGTTCAGGATGAGTGCATATACGTCAATTTTTTCTAAATAGGATTTTTCAACTAATTTTGGATTATTTTAAATTGATTTTTCAAATAGAAAAGAAAAAACAACGATAAAAAGAGAGAGAAAGAAAAAAAAGATAAATTAAAGAGAAATTAAAAGATATTTAGGTAAAATTAGTTGAAATAAGTGTATTAAAACCCTATTTCTTTTGTTACTATTATTTTTTATCTTTATAAATATTTATTATTTTAAATACTTATATATATAATAGTTTTTATAGTTAAAGAGTTTATACTTTACATGCACATTATTTTACTTCTAGACTATGAAACTTTTATAAAATACATCTATTCAATTCATATACATTATATTTAAGTGTTAATTTTTGTAGTATTATTCTTGAATGTCTTTCATTTTTAATTATATATTTTCACAAGTTTGAATCATCATAAAATTATGTATGCATATTTTTACATTTGAAAAAATTACATAAATTATATTTAATTCCTGAATTTTAAGTTTTGATGGGTACATCCATAGTGGGCTCGTTCAAAAAGAAGGAATGATCCAAATTCACAAATGCCCATATATGCACCTAGACGGTCAATAAGCCAAGTAGATTGGCCAAGCTTGACACAAGGGCAGACAACCGGCTCATAAAGACAGTCAACATTTTTGATCGGAAGCATTGCCAGTACACCGGCCTAAGAGCAAGCTTCAAGTGGCCCAAGCCTAGCTTGGCCCACTCCTCCGTCTACAACTACCAATGGTCCTCTTCCCTGATTTCACGCTCTCCCATAAGGCAATTTTCATTGTAATAGTCATCAGCAGATTTAGCGCACATCCCATGAGAAAAGCACTAGGTTCACTTCCTGTTTATAGTAAACCCTAAAGGTTACAAAACGTAGAAGGAAAGAAATCTACCCAGACGGCCGTTACCGCCATTAAAGCTTCATGCCAGAAAAGGCATCAATTCCAACAAAGTACGAGAATTAAGCCCTTCTATGTAAGGAAGACAACCAAACACAGTAGCTATAAAAGCCCATGGAGACTTCACTCTGAGGCACGTTCTCTTTTCTAGTAACAAACACTCTCATAAGCTCACACTGTGCTCTCATAATTCTTAAAGCTCCCAAGTTTACAAAACGTCCATTCCCTCTCTGACACTGCGTTCCTTACAAACACAATGCTGAGAACCAACACTCCTCACGAGCCATAGAAAGTCTCTCACGAACGAGTGAAACCCCCATCACAAACACCATTTACATTTTCGTTACTTTCATTTTGCCCTTATCTTCTTAATTCAAAGGCTATTTACTGATTTGAGTGTTGGAATATTTTCGATGGGACAACCTCCCGCCATCACTTGACTTCTTCTTTGTTGTAGTGGTGTGCAAGGTCCAAACTCAATGAACGGAGTTGGATTTAGATGATTAAGTTGACTCGAACCTGTTCGAAACGTGGATCTAGGACGCATCATTGACATCCGTCTATGAAAAACATTTACAAAAAACCAATCACTTTTCTCAAACATGTTTCTCAATTTCACCTTCTAAGCCAACGTCATTAATCAGCATGCTAAACATGAGACTACAAGCTAGTGAGCCTGCCAGAAACGTGACCTCGTTCGATCAGGACCACGCTGCTGGTACTATGGCCAACGAGATGGTCAATAGGTGCCCGCACCTTTCTTTTAAAATCGGGTGGAGCACATGCATAATACAAACAAGATGCTCCAGATGTTCCATTCCCACCAGAAGTACCCACAGCTGGGGGCTCCGCCAACAGCAATCCCTGCATCGGCCTCCAAGAGAAGAGGCTGGAGGAAGAAGAGACCGGCCAAGAAATCTAGAAGGCCGACCAACATTCAGATGCCGGAGTCCTCACACGCTCAAAGCTGTCCAAGGCTTGAAAATCAATCAGGCAGTATAACTCTAGAAGAAAGTCCAGAATGAAGGAACCCTTGAAACTCTCTGGTGGAATTTAGGCCTCAGACTCAGGAGGGAGCCTCCCGGATCATTAAATCTATTGATGGCGGTAGCCAGCCGGCTATTGGCCACGTTAGAGAAAGAACGAAGTTGAGAACTTATCTCAACTCCAAAAGATCCGACAATGCCACTCGAGTAGATCCAAGACTGCAGAAGATCTGAAACCGTGTCTTCAGGATGATAAACACACTATAGATCTTGACCAATCTCCTTTCACGGTGGAAATTTTGAACCGTCTTATACCGACAAAGTTTAAGATGCCAACCCTTAAATCGTACGATGGGAGTGCTAATCCCTTGGATCATCTTGATCACTTCCGTACTTATCTGAGTCTACAAGGGTTGGAGGACGTAAAATTGTGCCGTTGCTTCCCGCTTACCTTGAAAGGGGATGCTCACATTTGGTTCCATCATCTTCTAACAGATTCGATCTGGAGTTTCAGGGAATTGACTGATCTATTCTTGGTGCAGTACGCCTCCAGCCAACGAGAAGGAAAGCAGCCTTGGCACCTATCTCACTTCAAGCAGAAGCATGGAGAGAATCCGTGAAAATTTATGGATCACTTCGTGGCAGAAGCCAGACGGATCCGCACGTTTACAGAAGAGATGAAACATGACAGTTTCATCTCTACACTAACATACGATGATTTCTTTAGGCACCTGGCACATAAGAATCTGCAGACCTTCCGAGAAGTAGAGTCTATCACTAAGGACTACGTAGCAGCGGAGGAGGCTAACGAGGCTAAACATCCCGAGTGGATTGAAGAGCCTCGCTCTTTCCTAGTTGAGGGAAAGAAAAGTATAATGGCGGCAATCACTGCCGCAGAAAGTACCACAGAATCGGACCACCATAGCGTAAGGACTACGGGCCATTCAACCTGAAGCCCTTGACTGACATGCGTTCGAACATCCTCATGCAGATCTGGTAGAGAAAGTTTCTTAAGTGGCCAAAACCACTTAAGAAAGCGGAGGGAGGAAATCCAACTAAATATTATGATTTCCATCGATCTCCCGGACATTTCACAGAGGATTGCAAAATTCTTCAATGGGAGATAGAAGAGCTGATCCGAAGAGGTCACCTCACTAGGTTCATCAAGAACCGTGGCTAAAACTCCGGCTCTGCAAGCGGTGAAGGATCGGAGCCTTCCCCTCCATGGATCGGATTATAGTAGGAGTAGTCAACATGATCACGGCTCGACCAAAAAAGACTTCAGTGGACTGCAAGGAACAACAAATTGGGAGGAATAAATAGCGCACTGTAGACAATGTCATTAGCTTTAGCGATGATGACTTGGAACATATAATCTCCCCCCATGCAGATCCCCTTGTTATATTGCGCTCATTTCGGACGGTAGCATCGACTATCAACTGAAATGAATATTTTTTGATAATGAAAGTCATGCGTGATTTGTTTTATCTTGACGCGTTCTTTAAACTTGGTTTAAAAAAGAGTTCGTAAAAACCTGCCGAAGGCCCGCTTTACGGCCTTAACAACGAGCCGATGCCCGTTCAAGGGATGGTCCAATTAAAGGTCACCCTAGGCACATACCTAAGAAAGACGAGTCGAACACTCACCTTCTTGGTGGTTGACCTACCCTCCGTCTACAACGCTATATTAGGCCACCCATACCTAATAGTGTTCGGAGCCGTCACTTTGATACTGCATCTCAAGATGAAATTCTCAACAGCATGTGGTGTGGGCAAAGTATTAGGTGATCAAGTCACTGGGTAGACATGTTATATATCTTAGATAGCTCTGAGTGGCTTCACCAAGTCGGCAGGAGAACTCAACCATCGCGATGAAGCAACTTTGCAGCAAGTGCAGTTTGGTGAGGCAACCGATTTAATCTCGCTGAACCGAAAGATCCGAAAAGGTGCGTGCAAATCGGCGACTCACTCACTAGTACACTACGCGATGAGCTAATCACGTTCTTATGACAGAACGCTGACATATTTGCGTGGACTCCGCTGACATATCTAAAATTTTGGCCGGAGTAATGGTCTACAAGTTGGGCCTTGATCACAGCCACAAGCCCATCAGGCAGAAGCGAAGAAACTACTCCGTAAAAAAGTTAGTCGCCATCCGGGAAGAGGTAAAGAAGTTGCTGGACGCCGGCTTCATTAGGGAGATCCAATACCCATACTGGCTTTTCAACGTCATCTTGGTAAAGAAAAGCAACGGAAAATGGCAAATGTGCATCAACTTCACCGACGTTAACAAAGTCTACCCAAAAGACAGCTTCTCTTTACCCAGGATTGACTTGTTAGTGGACTCCACATCCGGACATGAGCTGTTGAGTCTCATGGATGTGTACTCGGGCTATAACCAGATTCGAATGAGCCGGAGGATGAGGAGTAAACCTCATTTTTGACAAACCAAGGCACTTATTATTATAAGGTCATGCCTTTTGATCTAAAGAACACAAGTGCCACTTACTAACGGCTCATGAACAAGATGTTTGAAAAGTAGATTTGCCGCAATATGGAGGTGTACATCGATGACATGCTTGTCAAGAGTAAGACTACCAATGACCATATTCGTGATCTCGTTGAATCATTCGAGGTACTCCGCACAGGTCAAACGAAACTGAATCCAACTAAGTGTGTCTTTAGTTTATCCTCAAGGAAGTTCCTGAGTTTCACCGTCTCCCAACGAGGGATCGAGGCAAACCCAGAGAATATCAAAGGTTCTTGCGGACATGACTCCGCCACGAAGTGTCAAAGATATCTAGTGGCTAACCAGATGATTGGCGGCCTTGCCCCACTTCTTAGCTAAGTTAGGGATAAGTACCAACCTTTTTTTAAGGCACAAAAGGGGACAAAAGCGAATGGATTCCGGTGGATAGTAGAGTGCCAGATAGCCTTTAACTAATTGAAATAGTATTTGGCTAGTCCACCGTTACTAATGTCACCCAAGGATGGATAGGAGTTGTATCTCTACCTAGCGGTGTTGGAGGCAGCCCTCAACTCTATCTTCATATGCCAAGACACCGACACTCAGTGGTCGGTCTACTACGTGAGCAAAACTTTAGCTAGCCTAGAAACACGTTACCCACATGCGGAAAAGTTAGCCTTGGCACTTGTCTTCTCCACCCGAAAACTGAGATCTTACTTCCAAGCTCATCACGTAGGTGTTCTCACCGACCGACCTCTAAAGAGCATTCTCCAGAAACTCGACGTTTCTAAATACTTGTAAAATGGGCTATCGAGTTAGGAAAATTTGACATCGAATTTCAGCCCAGACTAGCCATTAAGGGGCAGGCTCTGGCCGACTTCATTGTCGAGACCACGAAACCAATTCTCGAAGAATAGGCCATCGAGGACGTGAAACAACATGAGGAAGAACCGAAATGGGTCCTCAATATGGACGGATCGTCTACGGAGCCAGCAGAGGCGCCAAAGTGGTCCTAAGGACCCCAGATGGGTTTGAGGTGAAGTACTCAATTAGACTCGACTTCCGGCCACCAACAACATTACCAAATACAAAACCTGTTATCCGAGTTAAGACTTGCCAAAGAGTGCTCAGCTAAGTGATTGACTATCTACAGTGACTCTGAGTTAGTTGTCAACTAAGTTAACAGAAGTTTTGAGGTGTACAACCCTTACTTAGCCAAATACTTGGCCAAAGCGAAGGAAGCCACCCAGAGATTTGGTAGGCCAACCCTGGTCCACGTTCCTAGAACTGAGAACTAGAAGGCCGACCAACTAGCAAAAGCGGCGGTGACCAAAAACCCAGAGTAGTACTCGAGGGACATGCAAAAGATTCTGAGCACTTCCAGTATAGAGCAACAAAAAGCAATACATATCTCCGGAATGGAAAATTGGATGACACCATACCGAAGATACCTGATGGACGGAGCACTCCCAGAAGACGCAGACGAAACCAAACGGGTCAAGAAGACGGCCGGCTGGCACACTATGGTCGAGGGACGACAATATCGCCATGGTTACTCAACTCCGTATATCCGGTGCCTCACTCTTGAGGAGGCCGACTACGCTCTAGGCGAAGTCCACCTTAGGATTTTTAGATCACATGTTGGCGGCAAGAACTTAGCATTCAAGATCATGCGTCAAGGTTACTACTGGCCGACAATGAAGAAGGATGTGCTCAAGTTCGTAAAGAGGTATGAGAACTGCTGGCTTCACGACAATCTTCACCATAAGCCGCCCACTGAGGTAAAATCCCTCCAGTCTTTTTGGCCCTTCGCGCAATGGGGGCTTGACATTCTCAACCCATTTCCTATGGCAACGGGGCAAAGGAGGTTTATTATCACAGGTATCGACTACTTCACCAAGTAAGTTGAAACCATCCCGCTAGCCAAAATTACAAAGCACAACACCTTTGAATTCGTTTTCCAGAACATAGTTAGCAGATGTGATGTTCCCGAGGTCATTGTCACCAACAACGAAATCCAATTTTAGGAAAATGCTTCACCAAGTATTGCACCAACCTAGGCATCCGGTGGTCCACACTTCAGTAGCATACCCCCAAGCGAATGGACAAGTGGAGGTCACGAATCAAATGCTACTCCACGGTCTAAAGACCAAGTTGCACGATGCAGTGGGCTCCTAGATCAACGAGCTATCCTCCGCCCTTTGGTCTTATCAAACGACTCCAAAGGAACCCACTCGCAAGACACCATTCGGTCTCTACTACGGGATGGAAGCAGTAATCCCAGTTGAGATTAAGCTTCCAAATCTTAGGGTTGAATCCTTCGACCTACAAGGTAACTCCCAAAAAATCCAAAAATACTTAGACTTGTTAGAAAAAGCCCGCAATACTACCAAGATACCGACTGTGGCCTACCAACAACGAATTGCTTATTGTTACATCAAGAAGGTAAAAGTGCGGCAGTTTGACATTGGAGATTTGGTCTTGCGAAGCATCGAGGCTACGAGCAAGATTGCAAACCGGAATAAGCTTTTTCCAAATTGGGAAAGGCCTTTCTTAGTCTTCGCCGTCCTACGAAATAGAGCGTACAAACTCCGAACCCTGGATGGCAAGTTGGTTCTACGGACGTGGAACGCGATCCACCTCAAACACTACTTCCAGTAAATGTCCAGGTAGGTCATTCACGTGTTTGCATGTAAATGTATGTACTTCTTTTTCAATTAATAAAATAAGTATCCTCTTCTTTGTACCATATTTTGTTTTCTCTCTTCTATACTTGCATGTATGTTTGTATGTTTTCCTTATTGTAGGGTTAAATGACCTAGACCGTCCCTAAGTTGGGTGGGTTTTCACCAACTCGTTACTAAATCCTGGTCATCCAGGTGGCCCATGAGCGGTTGTATTTAAGCCCTGGCCATCCAGGCGGCTCATGAGTGGTCGTATTTAAACCTAGGTCATCCAGGTGGCCTATGAGCGGTTATATTTGAACTCTGGTCATCTGGGTGCCCTTAAATAGTCGTATTTAAACCCTGGTCATCCAAGCGGCCCATAATCGGTCATATCTAAACCTTGGTCATCCAAGTGATCTATTTGTGGTCAAAGTTTTAGGGTGCTCAAGTAGCACACATGACGATCTCCTTTACAAGGGGATTGCTTGATTAGTCAACGATGATTGACAGGAGTAAGGAACTCCTCCCAAAATCTGGTCACACAAGTCTACACTTGGGCAACACCACCAAGCCTCTACTCACATACAAGTATCGAGTAGGCTCGATGTGACATCAAGATATGTCTTGATGCCTTCGCAAGGACTTAAGTCCCTCAAAAAGCACTGACAATGTCTTAGACAAGGCGGACGGCCAACTCGCATGTAATTCACCAAGTTGGCAGGTTAACATAACAGACAACTCAAAAATGACAATGAAAGCGGAACATGTAACAACAATAAAACAGTTGTTTGTTTTATTACTTACAATATTTTTACATCATTCTATAAAAGAAAGTGAGGAGTACGAGAAAAAAACTATGGAGGAGCAAAGCTCTCAGGAAGAGGCGCTGGCGGTCACCACAAAAGAAAACTATTCTCCTCTTTTAGCTTGTCGTTCTCCTCCACTAGGCCGGTCACCACAGCTTCTCTCAAGCTGGTGTTCTCCTATTTTAGACTGGCATTCTCCACCACCAGGCCAGCCAGTACAAACTCTAGGGTGACTGCATCCTCTCGATGCTCCGCCTTTAGCACCTCCAGCTCTTTGTCAAGCCAAGAGATCTCCTTATCCCTATTGAAGATCACCAAGTCTTGTTGGCCAAGCAACTTTATAACTGCGCCCAAAACTTTATCCGTCTACGAAAATGATAAGTGTCAGCAACGGCAAAATTAAAGAAAAAGAAAGTTGCAAGAGTTTACCTGCCAAATCCTGCGCACCGGCCTTCCTGGTCAGACGTGAGATCATGGCTCTGGCCGTGGAGGACTAGAAATAAAACCCTCCTAAATTGGCCTAGCAGTAGCCTCCACCGCAGACTCCTCTGGTAGCTCCACTATAAGGTGCTCCATCCCCGCCAACTCTCTAGAGTCGGACTCCTCTGACCTCTCCATGATCAGGCACACAGCCTGAGCAGGCTCTCCGATGGTAGTCTCCTATGTAAACTGAGTGCTTGCACCAACCGCCAATTGAGACTCTCCAGCGGTTAGCACTCCTTGTGCCTCCTGAAGCTCCCCATAAGCAAGCTCCTCAGATAATGTGGCGATTGGCACAACAGGAGGCTCTGCAAGCACCTCCTTAGGTTCCCCAGCTGGTGTGTCCTCTAATGGATCAACAGCCCACTCCACTGTGGACTCTATAGGAGGCTCCAGGAGCTTCGGCTGCGGTAAGGCTAGGACGACGCAGCTGGTGGCAGAACGCAGCCTGGCCCTATAAGCCTCAACGGTAGACTCCTCACCACCTACACCGGAGCTATCTCCTACTCTGGCAAGTTGACCAGCCAGAACATTCCCTAGCTCAATGGAGGAGGATGAAGAAGGCATTATTGCCATCATCATTGCCGTGTTCTTCACCGCTAGACTCTTGAGAGACTCCTTGTTGGGTGGTGCTCCAATCATAATGGTCCCAGCCTTCCTCTTCCTTGAGGGCTTCCTCATTTTCTACTCAGGAGAAGGAGGCCCCCACTTGGCTTTGATTTTCTTCCTCATCACTATACGAGAAATTATAAAGAGGGCTTTGTGGTCTCTCCTTGAAGGCAATCGTTGTAGCTCCCTAGGTGACCCTCCACTCAAATCTATTTCTTCTTTCTTTTCTTTCTTGACTTTCCCTATGGATGTTCCTTCCTTTATATATAATTAGTAATAAAAGTATTATTAATTTTTATTTCCCTTTGCACGTTACCCCATTGATCTCAAAATAAATCCAATGGAGATTAGGAAGTTACATAAACACGAGTTGAATAAAAAAGAATCGGTTCTTCCAATTCTTTAAGGAATCATATATGGTGATGCTGATTTGGAGACCACCACATGGAGCCAGAGAGATCCACTCTACTCCCTAGTTAAACTTGAAGAGCACTCTAACCATCACCATCGTCAGCCGCTTCATATGTTGACGAAAAAATATGCAGAAGGTGCACAAGTACCGCATGATGTTCGCGTGGAACTGTGTGATGGGAACTTGAAGAGTCGTGAAAATCTCCAGCAACTCACCAGAGACTAGAAAATGTAGGCAACTCCTCAAGTGGGCCTCGTAGATGGTAACAAACCTCTCAGGTGGTGAGCACGCCCTATCATCCTTGGTAGGGACTCGGAAGACAATCTCCTTCGGGATGTTATACTCCACGTACAACTCCTTCACGTCATTTTCCCTAAGGACTGAAGCAAATTCAATAACGGAAGCCATGGGAATGGAAGCAATAAGGAAGCACAACACTTAGAATTTTTTGAGGAAGATAAAGGAAAGCGTGGGAAATTCAAAAATAAAATGAACGGATAACTTAAAGGGTAGTGTGAACGCCGAACACGTTAACCGTTTTGTAAACATGCGCCATCATTGCTGCCACGTGTTGTTTCCTGAACGGGCACAGTCAAATCAGATCCTCTGGTGCATTAAATACTTGGATCACAAATCCACTACATGAATACACATGGCTACCTTTTCATCTGACAGGCCAGCTGATGATGGCACGTCATTCCAACTCCCACAAGTCCTCGGGATTTTGGCTTGGATGGACGACAAATTTGGTCAATATTTTCTTCAACAGTTCTTCAGATTTTGACCCGGACGGTCAGTAAATCAAGTCAACTCTTCCTTCAGAAAGTTCTCTGGACTTTTTCCAAGACGGTCAACGATTCTGGCCAACACTTCCTTCACCAATTCAGTGGATTTTGACGGGCACCAAGTCACATGACTAGTCAAGCATGTCCCATCATGAACATACTGGAGGTCAAAATTTAGACCACCAATATGGAGGGCTAGTGATGAGTATGCTCATAATGGGCTGGCTCAAGAAGGAAGAACGACCCAATCTACAAAGGCCCATATGTGCACCCGGACGGTCAATTGGCTAAGGAGACCGGCCAAGCTTGACACAAGGGTGGACAATTGGCTCACAAAGGCGGTCAATAATTTTGACGGGAAGCATTGCAAGTAGGTTGGCCTAAGAGCAAGCCTCAAGTGGCCCAAGCCCAGCCTTGGCCCACTCCTCCGTCTACAACTAGCAACAATCGATTTCGTCCTCTCTCAAAAGGCAATCTTCATTAAACGGTTACCAGCAGATTCAACGCATGTCCCATGAGAAAAGTGCCAAATTTTTTTCCTATTTGCAGTAAACTCTAATGGTTACAAAACGTAGAAGGAAGGAAATCCACCCAGAGCTATTACCGCCATTAGAGCTTCACGCCAGAAAAGATATCAATCCCAACAAAGCGCGGGAATCAAACCTTTCTGTGCAAGAAAAGCAGCCAGACACAGTAGCTATAAAAGCTCATGGAGTCTTCACTCTGGGGCACGTTCTCTTTTTGCTAACAAACACTCTCATAAGCTCACATTATGCTCTCATAATTCTGAAAGCTCCCAATCTTACAGAACGCCCATTCCCTCTTTGACGCTACATTCCTTGCGAACACAGTGTTGAAAACCAACGCTCCTCATAAGTCACAAAAAGCCTCTCACGACGAGAGCGAAACCCCCATCACAAACACCTTTTACATTTTTGTTACTTTCATTTTGCCCTTATCTTCTTGATTCAAAGGCTGTTTATTTATTTGAGTGTCGGAGTATTTTCGATGGCATAACCTCCCACCGTCATCTGATCTCTTATTTGTTGTAGTGGTGTGTAGGATCCAGACTCAATGAATGAAACCGGATTCAGATGATCAAGTTGACCCGAACCTGTTCAAAATTTAGATCCAAAACGCATTAAGTTAAAATGTTCTGATTGAATTGATGACCTCACCTCAAGTATGTTAATTTCCCTACATCAAAGTTCTTGAATATTATTAATTCCTATACTGCTATTCCTAGATATTATTAAATCAACTATTTATAAATTAAACATAATTTATATAATTTTTTCAAGTTTCCTACATTAATAGTTCATATATTTTATTAAATCACATATTACTATCCCGCATATTCTTAAAATACAAGCTAAATTCAATGCATGAATATGATTTCAATGAATGACAAGTATTTGACAAAGTAATGATAAAAACTCTATGTAAATTTAATAATATTAATATTTTCAATGGTATGAGAAAATATAAAGAATATATTCATATTTGAATAGAGTTTTTATTTGATTATATACGAACCATTGTAATGAATTGATAGGATATATTATTACATGTCCTAATATATTATAATAAAAATTGTGATCTAAACATATTATCCATAAGTTAAAGGTGACATTTGGCCTTGTTTATAGTATTATATGTATAATGAATCATCTATCAGTTTTAAATAATAGCATATTGATGTGTCCTGGATCTAGTCTTCGAATAGGTTTGGGTCAATTTGATCGTCTAAATTTGGTTCCATTCACTGAGTTTGGATCCTACGCACCATTATAACAAACAAGAGGTCAGGTGATGGTGGAAGGTTGTCCCACCGAAAATACTCTAATACTCAAGTCAGCAAACAACCTTCGAATTAAGAAGGTAATGACAAAATGAAAGTAACAAAAATGTAAAGGGTGTTTGTGATGAAGGTTTCACTTTCGTCGTGGGAGGCTTTCTATGGCTCGTGAGGAGCGCTAGTTCTCAACACTGTGTTCACAAGGAACAATGTCAAAGAGGGAATAAGCATTTTGTAAGCTTGGGAGCTTTCAGAATTTTGAGAGCATAGTATGAGCTTATGAGAGTGTTTTTTAGCAGAGAAGAGAACTTGCAATGGAGTGAAGACTCCATGGGCTTTTATAGTTGAGATGCTGGGCAGTTTTCCATAGGCAGGAATGCTTGATTCCCGTACTCTGTTGGGCTGGCTTCCTTTCTTGACGTGGAGCACTAATGGCGGTAATGGCTCCTTGGGTGAGTTGCTTTCCTTCTACATTTTGTAACCATTAGGGTTTACTACAAGCATGAAGAGAATATGGCGCTTTTCTCATGGGACGTGCATTGAATCTATTGGTAACCATTGCAATGGAGATTGCCTTTTGGAAGAGCGCAAATTAAGGGAGAGGACTGGATGGAAGTATGGGCCAAACTTAGCTTGGCCAACATGAGGCTTACTCTTAGGCCGGCCTACTGTGACGCTTCTAGTCAACGTAAATATTGACCGTCTTCATGAGCTGATTGTCCGCCCTAATGTTAAGCTTGGCCGGTCTCCTTGGCCTTTTGGTTAGTTAATGGTTGGCGTTGGCCATCTAGGCACACATATGGTTTTTGTGAATTTGGGCTGTTTCTCTTTCTTGGGCTAGCCCTCTATAGGCATACCTATCACTAGCCCTTCATGCTAGTAGTCTAAATTCTGACCTCTAGCATGTTTATGATGGGACATGCTTGACTGGTCACGTGACTTGGTGTTTGTTGAGATCTGCTGAACTTGTGAAGGAAGCGTTGATCTAAATTATTGACCGTCTTAGTCAAAGTCTGGAGAACCTCTGAAAGAAGAGTTGATTGGACTCATTAACCGTCTAAGCCAGAAATCTGGAGAACTTCTAAAGGAAGAGTTGACCAAATTTGTTGACTATCCAAGCTAGAAATTCGGAGAACCTGTGGGAGTTGAAACGATGCGCCATCATCAGCCGGTCTGTCAGATGAAAAGGTAGTTACGTGTATTTATGCAATGAATTCACGATCTCGGTAATTAATTTACCATAGGATCTGATTCGACTACACCCATTTAGGAAATGACACGTGGTAACAATGATGGCATACGTTTATGAAATGGTTAATGTGTCCAGCGTTCACATTGCCTTTTAAGTTGTCCATCTGTTTTATTTTTGAATTTTCACGCTTTCCTTCATCTTCATCAAGAAAATTCTAAGTGTTGTGCTTTCTTCTTGCTTCCATTCCCATGGCTTCCGTTACCAAAATTACTTCAATCCTCAAGGAAAATGACGTGAAGGAGTTCTACGTAGAGTACAACATCCCGAATGAGATTGTCTACTGAGTCCCTACCAAGGAAGATAAGCCATGCTTGCCACCTGAGGGGTTCGTTACCATCTATGAGGCCCACTTGAGGAGTGGCCTATGTGTTCCAGTCCCTGAAGAGTTGTTGGAGATTTTCACGGCTCTTCAAGTTCCCATCGCACAATTCCACACGAACGCCGTGTGGTAGCTGTGCACCTTCTACATATTTCTTCATCAACATATGAAGTGGTTGGTAGTGGCAATGGTTAGAGTGCTCTTCAAGTTTAATCAGGGAGTAGAGTGGATCTCCATGGCTCCATGCGGAGATCTCCAAATTAACACAACCATATATGATTCCTTAAAGAACTGAAAGAACCGATTCTTTTTTATTCATGTGGACAAGTCCTAGCCATTGGCTAAGGAGTGGGGAAAGGTGCCTGAGATTTACATGGTGACTCCCTCTGATGAGGAGACAGAGTCTTTGGAGTCGCCATTTGATCTGGTGGAGGACCACCTTGATGACTTTTGGAGAGACCACTTAATCTCTCGTGTTGAGGCCAAGAAGGCCAAGTGGGGGCCTCTTTCTCCCGAGCAGAAAATGAAGTAGCCCTCCAGGAAGAGGAAGGTTGGGACCATTGTGATCGGAGCACCACCCAACGAGGAGTCTCCCGAAAGTCCAATGGTTAAGAAGACGGCAAGTGACGGTGGCAGTAATGCCTTCTTTATCCTCCTCCATCGAGCTAGAGAATGTTCTAGCTGGTTAACTTGTCGGAGTAGGAGATAGCTTCGGCGTAGATGGTAAGGAATTTGCCGTTGAGGCTTATAGGGCCAGACTGTGCTCTGCCACCAACAGTGTCATCCTGGCTCTGCCGCAGCCGAAGCACCTAGTGCTATTGGACCCTCCTATGGAGCCCACAGTGGAGCGGTCTTTTGATCCGCCGGAGGAGACACCAACTGGGGAACCCAAAGAGGTGCCTACAGAGCCTCCTGTTATCCGATCGCTATATTATTTGAGGAGCCTGCTTCTAGGGAGCTTCAGAAGGCACAAGGAGTGCCAACCGTCAAAGAGCCGCAATTGGCAGTTGGTGCAAGCGCTGAGTTTACGAAGGAGACCACCATTAGAGAGCCCGCTCAGGCTATGTGCTTGATTGTGGAGAGGCCGGAGAAGTCCGCCATAAGGGAGCCGACAGGAACGGAGGACCTTATGGCAGAGCTGCCAGAGAAGTCTACAGCAGAGGCCATTGTTAGGCCTGTTTAGAAGGGTTCCATTTCTAGTCCTCTGCCACCAGAGCCATGATCTCATGTCAAGCTAGAAGGGCCGGTGCGCAAGAATTGGCAGGTAAACTCTTGCAACTTGCTTTTTCTTCAATTTTGCCGTTATTGGCACTTATCGTTTTCGTAGATGGATGGAGTTTTGGGTGCAGTTACTAAGGCGCTTGGCCAGCGAGACATGGTGATCTTCGATAGGGATAAGGAAATCGCTTAGCTTGACGAGAAGCTGGAGGCACTGAAGGTAGAGCACTGGGAGGATGCAGTCATCCTAGAGTCTATATTGGCCAGCCTGGTGGCGAAGAATGCCATTTTAAAAGAGATGAATGCCAACTTGAGAGAAGCTATGTTGACCGGCCTGGTGGAGGAGACCGATAAGCTAAAAGAGGAGAATATCCGCCTGAAAGAAGAGGTTGACCTAGGCTACGCGGCGCATTGATCGGCTCGCAGGGTATATGACCACACTGGAGAACAAGTTGACCATTTGTATTCACTCCCACGAGGTTTCCAACATGCTGGTGGCATGGTAGTGGGAGGGAGTCAATCTTAGCTGGTGCATTACATGGCTGATTGACCTCAATTTTCCAATTGAGTTTCTCAGCCCAGAGAACCGTTTCGCCCAATGTTGCGAGAGCCTCATGGGGGATCCGGAGTGATCGAGGGCTACCAGTGCCTGCTCCTGGGAACTCTGCTCCTCCATAATTTTTTTATACTTCTAGCTTTCTTTTATATAATGATGTAAATATATTGTAAGTAATAAAACAAACAATTGTTTTATTGTTGTTGCGTATTCCACCTTCGTTGTCGTTTTTGAGTTGTCTGCTGTGTTGATAGTCCAACTTGGTGAATTACACGCGAGTTGGTTGTCCGCCTTGTCTAAGGCATTGTCAGTGCTTTTTAGGGACTTGAGTCCTTGCAAAGGCATCAAGGCAAATCTTGATGTCACATCGAGCCTACTCGATGCCTGTGCGTGAGTAGAGGCTTAGTGGCATCGCCCAAGTATAGATTTGGGCGGCCATCTTTTGGGAGGAGTGCCTTACTCCTGTCGATTGTCGTCGTGTGCTACTTGGATCCCCCTAAGATTTTGATTACGAATTGATCACTTGGATGACCAAGGTTTTGATACGATCGCTTATGGGTCGCCTGGATGACTAGGGTGTAAATACCACTACCTATGGGCAGCCTAGATGACCAAGATTTAAATACGACTACTCATGAGCTACCTGAAAGACTAGGGTTAAAATATGACCACTCATAGGTCACATGGATAACAAGGGTTTAGTAATGAGCGAGTTAAAACCCGCACAACTTAGGGGCAATCTAGGTCATTTAGCTCTGCAACAAAGAAAACATACAAATATACATACATGTATAGAAGAGAGAAAACAAAATACGATACAAAGAAGATGATACTTATTTCATTAATTGAAAAACAAGTACATACATTTACATGGCGCCAAGTTCACGTGAATGACGGAGTTCACCTAGACCCTTTGTCTTTCAAAATCGGAGTTCATTTAAGTAACGTTCTTTATAAGATGGATCGCGTTCTCCCAAAACGTCTATGGAACCAACTTGTCGACTTCCGGGTTCGGAGTTTGTACGACTTGTCTTTAATAAATAAGGACAATGGAGACTAGGAAAGGCCCTTCCCAATTTGGGGAAAGCTTATTCCCGTTGGCAATCTTGCCCGTAGTCTCGATGCTTTGCAAGACCAAGTTTCCAACATCGTACTACCACGTTTTTACCTTCTTGTTATAATAGTGAGCAGTTCGTTGTTGGTAAGCCGTAGTCCACATCCTGGTAGCGTTGCAGGTTTCCTCTAACAAGTCTAGGTGTTACCGAATTTTCATGAAAAAGCGATTTCGATTTTCATGAAGATTTACGTTGAAACATCGGTCGAAGGATTTGACCATATTATTTAAGACTTGGAGGCGACTTCAACCTCGGTGGGATTTTTGCCTTGTTTAAAGGGCGTTCATTTCAGTAGAGATTGAAGGGTGCCTCGCAAGTGGGTTCCTTTGGAGTCGCCCGATAAGACCAAAGGACGGAGGGTAGCTCGTCTACTCAGGAGCCTCCTACGTCGTCCATCTTGGTCTTTAGATAGTGGAGTAGCATGCGGTTAATGACCTCTACCTGTCAATTCACTTGAAGGTATGCCACTGAAGTGTGGACTAGCCTGATGCCTCGGTTGGTGCAATACTTCATGAAGTATTTTCCTGAGAATTGGGTTCCGTTATCGGTGACAATGACCTCAGGAACGCTAAATCTTCTGATTATATTCTAGCAGATGAATTTAAGAGCGTTGTGCTCTGTGATCTTGACCAACGGGATGGCTTCAACCCACTTGGTGAAATAGTCGATACCTACGATAATAAACTTCCTTTGCCCCGTTGCAATAGAAAATAGTTCGAGAATGTCAAGCGTCCATTGTGTGAAGGACCAAGGAGCCTGGAGGGATTTCAGCCCAGCGGGCGGCTTGTGGTGAAGATTACCGTGAAGTTGGCAGTTCTCTCACCTCTTTACGAACTCAAGTGCATCCTTCTTCATTGTCAGCCAGTAGTAACTTTGACGCATGATCTTGAAATGCTAAGTTCTTGCCACCGACATGCGATCTACAAATCCCAAGGTGGACCACTCCTCTGGGCGAGTTTAGTCGGTCCGTTTTGTAGGACAATGGAGTGAGGCACCAATTTTGGGAAGGCTTATTCCCATTGGAAATCGAGTAACAATGGCTTTATAGACCGGGTCTCGACCAAGTGTACCAGCCGGCCATCTTCTTGACCTGCTTGGCTTCATCTGCGTCTTCTAGGAGTGCTTCATCCGTCAGGTATCTTTGGTATGGTATCATCTAGTTTTTTGTTCTGGAGATCTGCATTGCTTCCTGTTCCTCTGTGCTGGGAGCGCTCAGAATCTCCCACATGTCCCTTGAGTACTACTATGGATTTTTGACTGCCTCGGTTGGTGCAATACTTCGGTTAGTTGACCTTCCAATGACCTCGGGAACACTAAATCTTTGGGAACATAGATCAAGGTTAGCCTGCCAAATCTCCGAATGGTTTCCTTCACCTTGGCCAAGTATTTAGCTAAGTGAGGGTTGCTTGCTTTGGTTGACGACCAACTCAGAGTCGCTGTAGATAGTTAGTCACTTAGCTGAGCACTCTTTGGCTAATCTTAACCCGGTTAACAGGGTTTCGTATATGGCAACACTGTTGGTGGCCGAGAAGTTCGAATCTAATTGAGTATCTTACCTTAAACCCATCTAGGGTCCTTAGGACCACTCCGACGCCTTGCTTGAGTCCATAGATGATCCATCCACGTTGAGGACCCATTCTGGTTCTTCCTTGTGCCATTTTGTGTCCTCAGTGGGCTGTTTTTCAAGAGTTCGTGTCGTGGTCTTAACAATAAAGTCGGCCAGAGCCTGCCCCTTAATAGTTAGTCTGGGCTGGAATTCGATGTCAAATTCTCCCAACTCGATAGCCCACTTACCAGACCATCCCATAAATGATCCCATCCATGTTCGGTTCTTCCTTGAGAATGTTCTTCGGAGGCTGGTCGGTGAGAACAACTACACAGTGAGCTGCCTTAATAGTAAGGTCTTGGTGATTCGAGCGAGAAGACAAGTACCCCCACGAAATGCGGGTTTCTAACTTTTATGCACGTGGGTAGCACGTCTCTAGGCCGGTCAATATTTTTCTCACGTAATAGACCGGCCGTTGAGTGTCCAGTCCTAACATACGAGGACAGAATTGAGGGCCACCTCCGACATCGCTAGGTAGAGGTACATCTCTTCTCCATCTTTAGGTAACGTTAGAAAAGGTAGACTGGCCAGATACTGCTTCAATTCGTCGAAGGCTGTCTAGCACTCTACTGTCCACAGGAATCCGTTCTATTTTGCCCCCTTAGAGCCTTAAAGAAGAGCTGATACTTGTCCGTTGACTTGACTAAGAAACGGGACAAGGCCTCTAGTTATCCGGTTAGCTGCTGGACATCTTTGACGTTCCGTTGTAGATTCATATCCGCGAGGGCCTTGATCTTCTCTAGATTTGCCTCCATCCCTCGTTGGGAAATGATGAAACCAAGAAACTTTCCTAAGGATACTCCAAAGATGACTTAGTCGGATTCAGTTTCATTTGATGTACACAGAGCACCTTGAATGATTTAACCAGAACGCGAATATGATCATTGGTGGTCTTGCTCTTGATGAGCATGTCGTCGATCTAACCCTCCATATTGTGAATGATTTGCTTGTTGAACATCTTGTTCACGAGCCGTTGGTAAGTGGCTCCCGCGTTCTGTAGACCAAAAGGCATGACCTTATAGCAATAAGTGCCTTGATCCATCATGAACAAGGTATGCTCCTCGTCCTATGGGCTCATCCGGATCTGGTTATAACCCGAATACGCATCTATGAAACTCAACAGCTCGTATCCAGATGTGGAGTCTACCAATAGGTCGATCTGGGTTAAAGGGAAGCTGTCTTTTGGGAAAACTTTGTTAACGTTAGTGAAATCGATACACATTCACCATTTCTCGTTGCTTTTCTTTACCAGGATGACGTTGGAAGCCAATCTGGGTATTGGACCTCCCTGATGAAGCCGGCATCCAGCAACTTCTTTACGTCTTCCCGGATGGTAATCAACTTTTTTACGGAGTGGTTTCTCCACTTCTACCTGATGGGCTTGCGGCCGAGATCGAGACCCAACTTATGGACCATTACATTGGCCGGAATTTCAAGCATGTCAGCGGGTGTCCACGTAAAGATGTCAGTGTTCTGTCGCAAGAACGTGACCAACTCGTCGCGTAGTGTACCAGTGAGTGAGCCGCCGATCTGCACGCACCTTTTTGAATCTTTTGGGTTCAATGGGATTAGATCGGTTGCCGGAACTTACTAGACTTGCTACAAAACTATGTTTCGTCGCAATGGTCAAGTTCTCCTGCCAACTTAGTGCTGCCACTCGGAGCGATCTTGGACATGTAACATGTCTGCTCAATGACTTGATCACCCAATACATCGCCCACACCGCATGCTGTTGGGAATGTTATCATGAGATGTTGTATCGAAGTGACGGCTCTGAATGCTACTAGGCACGGGTGGCCTAGTATAGCATTGTAGACAGATGGTAGGTCAACCACCAAGAAGGTGGGTGTACGACTCGCCGTTTTTGAGTACGTGCCTTCTTTCCTAAAGGCCGACGTATGGACTGTTGCTGACGGAGCCCCCTGCTATGCGTGCTTGTGATGAAACGGGTCCTAATTTTCATAGGATTTTCCGTCAGACAGATTCAAAACATGATCATAAATTTACATTACTAAATTCTGTAAGAAATTTGGTAGAGTTCTATCTAAAATTGGATGAAAATTCAAATGTACAACCTACTTATTTTCATCAGTATAGAGCATACATAATATCCAGACCTCAAAATCTTGACCATAATATAAAAGTAGGATTAGTACAAGCACACAACTATCCACTTATGTCACAACACTCCTACAACACACATACATAGGATCACAAGGCCATATCCATCCATTGCTTTAACATAATCCAATCCACTACATCAAAAACATATAAGAGATGCCGTCGATGACCTATACAGAAATCCAGAATAAAGAATAGCAGAAGCAATTATAAACCTACGGAAGCAATATTTTATATTTCATCATACACATGACATATATTTCATATACAAAATTTATATACACAAGATCTATAACAAAATTCACTATTTACATTCAAACTATTTTTTCTCAAAGTCTCTAAAAATACTTCGGGTCTCCAAAAGTCTTCAAGATAGATTTTAAATTACTTTCTCTTATTTGATACCAGTTCTACAGTCTCAACAAAATCCAATATTTACATTCAAATTGTTTCTTCTCAAAGTCTTTAAAAATGCTTCGGGTCTCCAAAAGTCTTTAGGATAGATTTCAAATTACTTTCTCTCATCTGGTACCAGTTCTACAGTCTCCTTTGGAAGAAAAAATAGAAAATAGTGAGTCAAAACCCAACAATGTATCAAAACATGTAGAACATAATGTTTTTATACAGAATATATATTCGATAAGGCAGAATACCACAATAATATTAGAAAAATGGAGCATTCACGTGAACAAGTTTCAATAAATTATAATTCATGCTTTCCTATAAAATAAAACTGTGCTAGAACAGAAATTGCAATGATTAAAAGAATAGATGTATTAACAGGAAACAGGAAGGATGCATAGTTCTATTTGAACACATGCAAAAATCTATGAAACGATTCCAAAGTTCATTTGTTCTTAGAAAATCTATGTTTGATATTCTAAGGACCCATCTAGTATACTCTACTAGTCAATGAGAGAATAATCAAAAACAGATTATATTCAATCCGCACAATCAAAGGCCGATAGTTGGATAGTTCAATAGTCTTATAGTTATCCTCGATTACCACAACCATAATGTTCTAAGGCTTGTCGGAAAACTTTATCTAATCGTTCAACAGTTCTAGATCCGTTCTTCTCACTGATTAGCTTAATTCGATGCATTTATTCGAAGTTCCATAACCAAAGTTCATCAGATTTCAAAGCCAAGTTCAATTTTCATTCAATTACCATTTCAGATGATTTTAGAGGTTTCCATAGTTCGATAAGTCTTTTGACAGTTCAATAAGGCTTTCCATAGTTTGATAAAGCTTTCCATAGTTCGGTAAAGCTTTCCATGAAACATTTTCACTACAAATTGGTCAATAAATATTATGGGACGATAATTTACATTTAAATAATCAAAATTCCAAGTTTCCGATAAAATTTTCCCAAATTTTCGTTCTCGGGTTCTAGGCAAAATTCTCGGATAGTAATCAGGCACCAAATACATATTTATTCATGAAATCAAGGCCATAATCCAAATACATATACATAATCATGCATTTAAACCAAAAACCGCCAATTTTCGAGCTAGGGTTTATGATTTACGGTTTGAACACGAAACAGAGGCAAAATGTGAGCTAAATCATGAAATCGGAGTTATCGATCACAAGTATATATATATATAAACATGAACTTTAGTCTAAAAATCATGAGATTCATGCATTATTCATGTCAAATATCAAAGAGTAAGGGATTCAGAGCATAAACGATAACATGGAGAAATTAAAACGCTATAAAAATGGTATATAACGTTTGAGGTACACTTGCTTAAACCCGATTTACCGTTATTTTTACCTGGATCGGAGTGAAACGCGTGGATTTTCCCCTCTCCTCTTTTCCCTCTTTTCTCCTTCTGCTCCCCCGTGGAAATCGGCCGAATGCCGAAGAAATCACATTGGGCCCCTTTTATACCCGTTGGGGCGATCGAGCAGCGCACAAGCACTCCCTCTCAGACAAGGCACTGCCTCAGTGAGCGCCATTCAGGCGCTGCATTTGCAAATGTGTGCCCAGACAACGCTCAAGCAGTCTTCGGGAACAGTTCTCGTAACCTCCCCTTGCTCCCGCCTCACCTTGGGCTAGCTTTGAGCACTGCATTCATAAAATGGCGCCTAACTAGTGGTCAAGCGCTAATCGGGCGCTCGTCAAGCGCACATCAAGCCTACAGCACAAAAACGTTGCATTTTGTCATCCAGGACCCATTTCAACTCTTCTAACCCAATTCCTCACATTCTTAGACCCTAATTTTGATTTTATAACTTTAATAAGTCATGATTATCATAATTTAAAGCCCAGAATCTTATTTACGTAATAACATTTCTTGGTTTATGACTTTGATCCCCGATTTTACCAAATCTGGAACTTTGGGCTTTTCAATCCAATTCCTCCTGTTCTTTTTTACCACAATTCACTTATTTTAACTTAATTACCTTTCGATTACCATATTTTTAAAATCTAAAATGTCTCCACCCATATTAATTATATTTTAAAAATCGATACTTTACAAGGCCTAACTTCCTCTTTTGCTTCCAAACTCACTTTTTTCCACATTCTAAGCCCAATCTTTGATCATCATCGACTTAATTACATCCTAATTATTATATTTTGGGATCAGGATCTCATGATGCTCTTGATGATAATAGAGCATCTGGAGCATCTTGTTCGTATTCTGCATGTGCTCTACTAGATTTTGAAGAAGGGTGCGGCATCCCATTGACCGTCCCGTTGACCATGGTACTAGTAGCGTGATCCTGGTCGAGCGAGGTCGCGTCTCTGGCGGGCTCGCTAGCTTGTACTCTCGTGTTCACCATGCTGATTGATGATATTGGCTTAGAATGTGAAACCGAGAAAAGTGTCTTAGAAAAGTGATTGGCTTTTTGTAAGTGTGTCCCATAGATGGTTCCAATGATACATCCTGGATCTAATTTTCGAACAGGTTCGGATTAACTTGATTGTCTGAATCTGACTCGATTCATTGAGTTTAGATCCTAAATATAACTACAACAAATAAGAGGTTAGGTGACGGAGGAAGGTTGTCCTACCAAAAATATTTTGACGTTCAAATCAATAAATAGCTTTTGAATCAATAAGGTAATAACAAAATGATAATAACAAAAATGTAAAAGGTGTTTGTGATGAGGGTTTCCCTCTCATCGTGAGAGGCATTCTATGGCTCGTGAGGAGCGGGTTCTTAGCACTGTATTCACAAGGAGTGTAGTGTTAAAGAGGGAATGAGTATTCTGTAAGCTTGGGGCTTTCAAATTACAAGAGCGCAGTGTGAGCTTATGAGAGTGGTTTTTAGTAGAAAAGAGAATCTGTCCTAGAATGAAGACTCCATGAGCTTTTATAGCTGAGATGCTGGGTGGCTTTCCTTGGGCAAGAAGGCTTGATTCCCGCGCTCTGTTAGGCTGGCTTCCTTTCTTGGCATGGAGCTCTAATGGCGGTAATGGCTCCTTGGACGGATTGCTTTTCTTTTACGTTTTGTAACCGTTAGGGTTTATTGCAGACAGGAAGAGAATCTGGCGCTTTCCTCATGGGACGTGCGCTGAATTTGTTGGTGAGTGTTACAATAGAGATTTTCTTTTGGGAGCCCGAAATCAATGGAGAGAACCGTTGCTAGTCGTGAATGGAAGTGTAGGCCAAATTGGGCTTGGTCCATGTGAGGCTTGCTCTTATGCAGGCCTACTGTGGCGCTTCCTATCAACAGAAATATTGACTGTCTTTGTGAGCCAATTATCCACCCTAATGTCAAGCTTGGCCGGTCTCCTTGACCTTTTGTCTGGTCAACGACTGGCATTGACTGTCCAGACACACATACAGGCTTTTGTGGATTTGGGTCGTTCATTTTCTTAAGCCAACCTACTATGGGCATACCCATCACATATGATTTTTAATTATGTAAAAATATACATAATTTAAGTTTTGGTATTCACCCATTTGTTAGTAAAGCTACCACTAATCTTTAGTTTATAAGTTTTGGCAGGATTCAAACATAATAGATGTTACACAATTCAAAGAAGAAAAGTTGATCATCAATTTAGAATTTTTGAATGATATTGTTATAAATTATTGTCATCATTTTTACTTATCTAATCATATCATATTTTAACATATTTTGATGTATATATATTACAATATAAAAAATGTATATTTTACTAAGTAATTAGTTTATTTTTACTTTTATTTTAGTAACCCTTTTTAGATTAACGAATTTGAATTACTTATAGGAGTTTTGGATCTAGGGATTTGCTATTCGGATATTATATTTAAATTTTTAATGACTTTATGTATTATTATTCAAAAAGAACAATAGTTTAATGTTATTAGTTTTGGTTATTTGAATTTTATTGTAATTCAGGAAATAGTGATATATGACATTTGTGTCTAGTTGGCTGTAGTTTTTTTAATAATTTGATTAAATTATAATTTTTAAGTATTCTGATTTTATATAGATATTATTTTTATTTATATTTTGAAGTTATATTATCAGGTTTGAAACTACTTTTGAGTATAATATTTCAAACATTATAATTTGATATATTTTTTATTTTGGGTCTTTTGTTTGCTTTTGGTTTTTTAAGTTTTCGTCCCAATACAATTTGAGTTTTAGTCAATGAAATAGAAAATAAATTTTTTTTAAATAAAATAAAGGATTAAAATTAAAATTAAGCTAATTCTAAAAATAAAATCAAAAATTTGGACTCGGGACACGACAACTTGAACTTAAAACTTGAAGTAAGATCAAGTGCTAGGTCGAGTCCATTATTAGTGGTTTAAAACTATATGCTTCAAACCCATTGCTATTGATGTTTTAAATATCATATTTCTTGACAATTTTTTGTCAAATAATTGTTAGAATAGTTGTCTTTACATAATCTATCATAATCACTTAAACAAATATCAACGATCTTATAAAGATATGCTGCAATCTTATATGTCAAGATTTTTCATTATAATAAGATAGCTTTGCCATATTAAAGTAAAGATATTGGTGATAACGATTTTGTTCATAAAGGAACAAGTTCTCAAACATTCCACTTATTTGCAGGCAAATGCTAAACAATACATTCAGCTACCATGATGGAATCAATCATGCATGTTTGTTTATAGAACCCCAAGGCATGGCATCCCAAAAAAGCATAAAGATCCATAATATATATGTGATTATTTATATCTATAATCCAACTTGCATCCATATAATATTTTATGACAAAAAGGATACAAAAATTTATAGTATGCTTTGGATATTTCAATATCCTCCATATTGCATTTCAATGTTGATTATTTAAACGACTAGTGTACCTACTTACGTTACCTACTGCCAATTGTCTAATGCAAGTTACGGCATACATAAGGCATTTAATTATCGTTGCATATTTCAACTGATTTAGTTGACCATTTTTTAGAACCAAATTTCTATTAGGATTAAAAAAAGAAGAAGATATGATACAATTAAAGTGATTGAAATTCTTTAATACTTTTTCTACGTAATAAGATTATAATATTATCATAAATTTTTTATCTATAGTAATTCTGATTTTGAAGACAGCATTAGTCATGTCTAAGTGTTTTATATTAAAATTGTGTGACAAAGCTTCTATCCTTTTTTTTTTTTCTTTTGAGTTAGCTACAATGATTAACATGTCACCCACTTATAAGCAAATAATAACTAATTTTTTATTATTAAAATTTCTATAAACACTAGTTTTATAAGGTAAGAGTCCTAAATTATATATTTAATAATGATTAATTAAATTAAGTTAATAAAAATATCAAATTTAATTAATATTTTAAGTCAAATTAGTTTTTAACTAAAATAAGTTATCTCAAGTGACACCTAACTAGTGTCTAACCTATATATATATATATATGTATTTTGAACAGTAAAATTGCACTTGTACTTTAAGTAAATTGGCCACACTAGATATGTACTGGAAGAATGCACAAGTATATTTATGATAAAATATTGGTACCTGATAAACACTTGATAGACGTACATACATTAATTTTCTATATAAAGCTCCCATGGCAAAATTTTTGTTATTTTTTATCATTTTTAGAGAGAAAAAAAGAGAAAGAGAAAAGAGGAAAAGAAAGAGAATGTTAAAAAATAGGATAACTTAGAGAAATTTAAGAAATCTTTGCTGATTTTATAAGATAACTGTATTTAAACTCTGTTTCCTTTGTTATTGATTGTTCATTACCTTTTTAGATATTTATTATTTTTAATACTTATACATGTTTTATTTTCATATATAAAGTATTTATACTTTATACACATATTTTCATCTCCATATGTAAGATTTTTTTAAAATATATATTTTGAATCCATACATATTATATTTAGTTGATGAGTTTCTATAATATTATACTTATATGTCTTTAATTTTTATCTTTTTTTTTTGTATAAGTTTCTATATATTCTTAGTTCTAACATATATACTTCTATATATTTTCTAATAACAAGTAAATATTAAAAACTCATAAAACCTATGCAAAATTCCTATAATTCGTGCAATATAAACTCTGCATGTTTTCAAACTATATATTAACTGCTTGCATGTTATAATTTTTCCGCATGTCATATATTTGAAAAAATAAAAATAAAAATTTTACATAAATTTAAATGATAAATATATATTTTTTTAGAATGAAAAAAAATCTAGAAATATATTCATATTTGAATATAGTTTTTAATTTGATTAAATATAAACTAATATAATATATTTTGATATATCTTAATATATTATAAGTCAATAGAAGATCGTACGTATTATTTATAGAATACATTTGCACATATCCTAATATACATATATATGTTTGCTTATAAAAATTTATATATATTGTTAAGCAATTGACTTATCATTTCTTCTGTTTTCACTAATATTTCAAATCAAATGGTTTGAAGCTTACTTGAAGGTGGTTCGATTAAGGAAAGACTATTTGAGGATTAGATTTAGGATGCTGGATATCAGTTTATATATTTGGTTAATCTAAACAAAATTTTATTATATTAAAATCCCACTACAGTTTTTAGAAATTGTGATTTCAGGTAGTAGATGTATAATATTGGTATTTTAGTTTGATCATTATTTTGTTTAGCAGTCGTTAAAATCGTCCGCCTTTGTGTACAGGACAAGATCAATTTGATGTTTCAATTGCACTTTAGACGGTCATAGTTGGTCATTTAGAGACAGGATTTGAATATTTCAGTTGGGTCCCATGTCCTGGCCCATGAGACAGGCCCAGGCCCACGAAGCAGGTCGCGGCCCATAAGGGGACCAGAAGCCCACATGAAGTAATCAGCCCAGCCCAAGGGTTGAAAGGCGCGAGTCCACGATGGAAGAAGACAACGGAAACCTGCAGCGCATTAAATGCGTCGCCGGAAACGGGCGGAAAAGGCGGAAAGGGTAGCCAACAGAGGCGTGGCTGGCGCAGCGCCAACGCCACCCGCTGCCGTCTGCAGGTGGCCAACCAATCCCCGCTCAGGGAAAATCGGGCATGGCTAACAACGCTCAGCAGCGTGCCTAGCACTGCAACAGGACAGCCGGCGTGACCGGCGGTCCACGACAGCGACCAGCGGCGCGATAGCCCAAGCAACGGGCGTTTTGGCGCCCAAGAGTCCAACAGGGGGAGGCGTATAAGAACCCTCACACCCCACAGAGAAAGGGACTCTCTTTCGATCGATCTTTGGACCTTTCCTGGAGATCTCTTCGAGCATCTTACATTCTTTGCTTCCCTTTGAATCAAGAATTCAAACGGCGAATCGCACTCAACTGCTTCCCTCTTCTCTAAAACACGAGAGTGACGAGTCAAGACGGAGCATTGACTCGTCTAGCTAATTCGCTGACCATCCCAGCATCCTTTGAGATCACGGGAAAGTCAGCCACCCATTGCGGTGCAACAAGGAAGCCAGGCCTTCCACCACCTGCTCATTGCATTTCTCCACATCACCGCACAAGCACCTCTTATGCTTCACAGCATTTCTCCGCGCACCCCTTTAGCGTGCGCCATTTCCGTTTATTGCGGGAATTTGCTGACTTGAGCGTCGGAGCGGCCTCGGTGGGAGAAATCCTGCCGGACCCTTGATCTCTTGTTTGTTGTTTGTGTTGTGCAGTCCGGGTTCACAGGACGGAGACCGGACCCTTCTTCAAGAAAGCCACACGCTTAGGAATCCGAAGGCTCCCTAATCCGTACGACAACCGTGGGCCCGGGACGCAACATTGGCGCCGTCTGTGGGAAACTAACAGAAAGCCAAGTGTCTCTTTCTGTCTAGCTGCTGAACAACAGAAAATGGTGAACACCCGAGCACAAGCTAGTGCTCATGCGGTGGAAGTCACCACCCAAGACGAAGTTCCCCCCACGGGGAACCAAGCAAACAATCAACCGGAGCCTAACGTCCGCCGCCTGGCTGCGGACATAGATAATCTGAAGGAGATCCTCCTCGCCGTATGCACGAACATCGGGACTGCCTGGCCCGGGACCGCTCCTCCAGCATCCCAGGCCTCCACCTCCAAGAGAGAAAGGCCTCGAGAGGCCGCTCGTAGGAGGCGAGCTAACCGACTCGACCGCGCGGCAGCCCAGGCTGCACCGAGTGAAGATGGCCAGAACGAGGTGGAAAGCCATCCCGCCGACGATGACAGGGAGGACAGCCCCGAAGGGCGCAACCCCCGTAACTCGCGTGGCAATAGGAGGCCACCCGCCGCAGGCTCCAATGGCGAACGCGCCTCCCAGGCGGAGAGTCGCCACCCTCAACGAGCCCAAACGCACCTCCAGGGTAATACGGAGCTCCGTGACGTCCTCGATGCACGGAGAGGCTCTACGGACCCCTCGATGGAGGGGAAAGTCAAGGTGTTGTGGGACACCCTGCATAAGGAGAAACCCACACCCTCCTCCGCCGACCTCCGTAGATCGCCCTTCGCCATGGACTTGCGAACACAGCCGTTGCCGATCAAGTTCAAAATGCCGGTCCTGGAGGGATACGACGGAAGCAAGGACCCAATGGACCACCTCAACTGCTTCCGCACCCACCTCTCTCTACAAGGGGCAAGCGAGGCCCTAATGTGCCAGTGCTTCCCCGTCACCCTTAGGGGTGACGCGCTACTTTGGTTCCACGGCCTCCCCCCAAACTCCATACGCTCGTTTGACGAGCTTGCTGATAGCTTCTTGAGCCAGTTTGCCTCCAGCAGAAGGGAGGAGAGACAACCCTGGAACCTGGTCCGCCTTCGACAAAGGCAAGATGAAAGCTTAAAACGGTTTCTGGACCGTTTCATTACTGAGGCGCGGCGGATCCCTTACCTCTCCGACGAGCTGAAACTCAACGCATTCGTCGCCACACCGCGGCGGGGACTTCTTCAAACATCTGCCGCACCAGACACCCTCGACCTTAGGGGAGGCTGAGACCATTGCCCCGGCGTACATCACGGCCGAAAAAGGCCAACGAGGCGAAGCGCCCCGAGTGAGTGGACTGGCCCCGAAGCCCCCGCAGCTTACGGGAGGGAGAAAGAGGGACAGCGACGGCCGGGCTTCTCGAGCGCGAAAGCAGCAGCGGCCCCAAGGACCTAAAAGGGATTACAGCAGACCTCTCGACCCCACTGAACGATAGCCGCGCAAACATCCTGATACAGATTCAGGATGAAAAATTCTTCAAGTGGCCAAAAACGCCCCAAGGGTCAGTGGGCGGTGACTGGGCCAATCTTGCCCGCGCACCACCGCTGTTTGGGGCACTCGACTGAGAACTGCCGCACCCTGCAGCAGGAAATTGAAGATCTGATCCGACGTGGGCACTTGAAGCGGTTCGTGAAGAGTTCGGGGCAGGAACCTGCTCCCTCCGACGGTGAAGCCAGCGAGCCTCCGAGAGCCCGCACGGCTGCCGGCGTAGTCCACATGATTTCTTCCGCCGACGCCGCGAGCGCCAGGCGCGGACAGCCGGAGACAACTTCCAGCAACAAGCGGGCGAAGATAGGGAGTAGGAATGATGTCATTAGCTTTAGTAGCGATGACATGGCTCATGTAACCTCTCCCCATACTGACCCCCTTGTTGTATCGACCCTTGTTTCAGCTGGTGGTGATGACTACCAACTGAAACGGGTCTTCATTGATAATGTAAGTTCACAAAATTTGTTGTATCTCACTGCGTTCCTTAAACTTGGACTAAAACGGAACCAAATGAAGGCTGCAAACGGACCATTGTACGGCTTGGACAACGAGCCGGTTCCCGTGCAAGGGATAGTGTGGCTGGAAGTCACGGTGGGGGCACACCCGCGCTCCATGACGCGCGAGCTGGCGTTCCTTGTCGTCGACCTTCCATCCGTCTACAACGCCATATTCGGCAGACCTTTCTTGACTGCCTTCGAGGCCCTAAGTCCATCCCGCACCTAAAGGTGAAATTTCCCACCCCCTGGGGCGTGGGAGAAGTTCTTGGAGACCAAAAGATGGGACGGACCTGCTACATGTCCCAAATCAACCCCGTGGCACCATGTAAACCGAGCGAAGACCTTGATCTCTGCGACGAGACGTCGCTGCAACAGGCCCAATCAGGAGAGGAGACTGAGGCGATCCCGCTCAACCCTTTCGATCCGGAACGGTGCGTCAACGTGGGAAGATCCCTTCAACCTGCAGAGCGCGACAGGCTGATTACCTTCCTTAGGGCTAACTCCGACGTATTCGCCTGGGTCCCCGCTGACATGCCCGGGATATCGGCCAAGGTCATAGTCCACAAGCTGGGCCTTGACGCGAGCCGAAAACCCGTCCGGCAGAAGTGGAGGAACCACTCCGTCGAGAAGTTGGTCGCCATCAGGGAAGAAGTAAAGAGGCTCCTGGACGCCGGATTCATCAGAGAAGTCCAGTACCCGGAGTGGCTGTCCAACGTCGTGTTGGTGAAAAAGAGCAGCGGCAAGTGGCGGATGTGCGTCGACTTCACGGACGTCAATAAAGCCTGCCCTAAAGATAGCTTTCCGCTTCCCAGGATCGACCAGCTCGTGGATTCCACATCCGGGCACGAACTACTGAGCTTCATGGACGCATACTCTGGGTACAACCAGATCCGGATGGACCTAGAAGACGAGAAGCACACCTCGTTCATGACAGATCAAGGGACATATTGTTATAAAATGATGCCCTTTGGTCTCAAGAATGCTGGCGCAACGTACCAACGCCTTGTAAATAAAATGTTCGAAACTCAAATCGGACGGAACGTGGAGGTGTACGTCGATGACATGCTTGTGAAAAGCAAAGTCGCGAGCCATCACGTCAATGACCTAGATGAGACCTTTCAGATCCTCTGACGGCATGGGATGAAGCTCAATCCTGTCAAATGCGCATTCGGGGTGACCTCTGAAAAGTTCTTAGGCTTCATTGTATCCCAGCGCGGAATAGAAGCCAATCCAAAAAAGATCAACGCCATACTCGACCTGAACCCTCCACGAATAATAAAAGAAGTCCAGAAGCTGACGGGGCAGATAGCTGCCCTCTCGCGGTTCCTAGCCAAGTCACCGAGAAGTAATTTGCCGTTCTTCAAGGCGCTAAGGGGTACCAAATCGCACGAGTTCAAGTGGAATGAAGAATGTGACGAAACCTTCGGGGAACTGAAGACTTACCTCTCCAGCGCGCCGCTTTTAAGCTCGCCGCGAAGGGGAAGACTTCTATCTCTACCTGGCCACATCGGCGTCAGCCCTCAGCTCCGTACTAGTAGCGGAGTACAAAGGCAAGCAACAGCCAATGTATTACGTAAGCCGGGTGCTGACGGACGTAGAGGCCCGCTATCCGCACGCTGAAAAGATGGCGCTCGCGCTTGTCTATGCGGCGCGGAAGCTGCGACCCTACTTCCAGTCTCACCGGATCGTCGTACTGACGGACCAGCCGCTGAAGTCGATCTTGCAGAAACCGGAGACGTCAGGCCGGCTGGTTAAGTGGGCCGTCGAGTTGGGAGAATTCGACTTAGAATTCCGGCCCCGGCCAGCCGTGAAAGGACAGGCTCTGGCGGACTTTATCGTCGAGGCAGCGACGCCAGCACGGGACGAGGACAGCAATCCAGGAGGTACGGAGCACGACAATTTACCTGTGTGGACCCTAAACGTAGACGGATCGTCTACCCAGACAGGCAGCGGAGCTGGTATAGCGTTAAGGACGCCCGAGGGCGTGGAGATCGTATACTCCGTTACTCTGGCCTTCCAGGCCACGAACAACGTTGCGGAGTATGAGGCCCTCCTTGCGGGCCTACGGCTGGCGAGGGAGTGTTCCACGCGGTCGTTGGTCGTACGTAGTGACTCTGAACTCGTGGTCAATCAGGTGTAGGGGAACTTCGAAGCCTCGAACCCACAACTTGTGAGGTACCTGGCGAAAGTAAGGACCCTGATCCCTGAGTTTGGTCGGTTTGAGATCGAGCATATCCCGAGATCGGATAACGAACGCGCTGACCGACTGGCCCGGGACGCGGCCGCCAGAACTGTAGAGCAGTACGCAAGGGAGCCCAGGGAAGTCCAGAACGTACCCAGCATCGACGCCGAAGACAAAGAAGTCCTTCATGTCAACACGAGGGACAACTGGATGACGCCATACGTAAGGTTCTTAACCGAAGAAACCCTACCAGAAGACATCAACGAAGCCAAGCGAATCAAGAAGACGGCGGGATGGTACACGGTCCTAAATGGGAGATTATACAGGCGAGGATACTCCACCCCTCTCCTGAAGTGCCTTACTCCGGAGGAAGCCGACTACGCGTTGGCAGAAGTACACTTGGGGCTGTGCGGATCACACATTGGTGGGAAGAACCTAGCGTTCAACGTCATGCGGCAAGGGTTCTACTGGCCCACCATGAAACGAGACGCTATGGAATTCATCCGCAAGTGTGAAAGTTGCCAGGTCCATGGCAACATGACGCACCAGCCGCACACCGAGCTGCACTATCTCCAATCCCCATGGCCGTTCATACAATGGGGGCTCGACATACTTGGACCCCTACCAATGGCCGCCGGACAAAGGAAATTCTTGATCGTTGGCATTGACTACTTTACAAAATGCGTGGAAGCCGTCCCACTCGCAAAGATCACAGAACAAAACGCGACGGAGTTCCTCCGTCAGGGCATTGTTTGCCGCTTTGGGATTCCTGAGGTTGTAGTGACCGATAACGGAACCCAATTCACCGGCAAACGCTTCACGAAGTACTGCCGCGACCTTCGCATTAAGCTGGTGCACACGTCCGTGGCGCACCCTCAAGCAAACAGACAGGTCGAAGTCACCAATCACACACTACTGCACGGGTTGAAAATCAGATTGGAAGACGCAGGGGGCTCCTGGACTGAGGAGCTACCGTTAGTGCTATGGTCGTACCGAACAACTGTGAGAGAACCAACAAGGGAGACGCCCTTCAACCTTTGCTTTGGGGCTGAGGCTGTGGTACCCGTGGAAATGGGAATGCCAAGCCTGCGGATCGAATGCTTCGACCCAGCCACCAATGAACGAAGGCTTCGGGAAAGTCTGGACTTGCTCTCGGAAGTTCGAGACGCCGCACGACTGAGAACCGCCGCCTACCAACAACGAGTCGCACGGTACTACAACAAGCGAGTGAAGGCACGCCCACTGGAAGTTGGAGATCTGGTCCTCCGGAGCGTAGAGGCGGCGGGAAAGATCGCAAATAGGAACAAACTCTCCCCCGGGTGGGAAGGGCCGTTCCTCGTCTCCGCAATCCTCCGGAACGGAGCGTACAAGCTACGTGCCCAGAACGGCAAACTGGTCCCGTGGACCTAGAACGCCGCCAACTTAAGAAAATACTATCAGTAATGAAACTCCGACTCAGGTAAGTCACACACGCATGCATCATAACGAGTGCTTGAACATGAGTTTTATCTTTGATTAGCATAATTGCTCTATCATCCTGTATATTCATTTATGTGAGTTAATGACATGAATCGTATTCTAAAATCAAACGACCTAGACTGCCCCTAAGTCGGGAGGACAAGCGTCCGTCCGTAAAACCAGTCCTTGGCTCAGTGCCAGGCGGTCCAAAGAAGACCGTCTCAGGACTCCGTTCTCACGCCAGGTGGCCTGGGGACGGCTTTACTCACCATGGCTCCGCGCCAAAAGGCCCCAACGGCCACCCAGAGACTAAGCCCCATGCTAGGCAGCCCAGAGGCACCCAGCTGTAGGTTGGGACAAAGGATCCAGGCGATCCATTCCAGAGGCTTCACGCCAACGACCTGTGCGGTCAAAGCATTAGGCCTGGGGGCTCCCTGAGTCCCCACTCTACGGCCAACAAAACCTTAAGGGGCAAAGAATAGCAGGCATGCGGCGACCTTCTCCGACAGAAGAGAGCACCTTCAGTCTACAATGGTCGTGAGCTAGGACCTCAACTTGGTGATTATAACGCTTTGAGCAGGGGCGACGCACCTCCCGCAATCATACGCGACCGAGTCCTAGACCCAGGAGTCCGGTTACCACAGCCTGACCGCTGCGCTGACCCTCGTCGAGGCTCCAGGGACTTGGCGACGACATCCGCTTCACCGGATCGAGCTCCCCAAACGTGTGAGCTGTGATGACATCCTCTTACGAAGGACGAGCACCACGCAAGAAGGCGCCTGGATAGGGCCTTAACAACAGTGGCTCCAAAGAGCCCGATGTTCAAACATGAAGCATGATCCAACGAACGGAAACAAAAGCGAAAAGCAAGCAACACTCTACGATAGAAAAAGCATGGACGCGAAGTATAAAAAGATGCTTCTCATTCATGCAAAAAACAGATATGGTACAAAGACAAAAGCCAATCTCAAAACTTAATATTAGCAAAGACTAATCAGGAAGACTCGATGGACCCGCTTCCTCAGGGAAAGTCTTCAGGCGGGACGCCTCTTCTACCCCGGCGTTCCCTAGATGGAGGATGCCAACTGGGATGTGAGGAGCCGCCAGGGAAACAATCCTACGACACAAGCGGATGCCGTCCCAATAACGAGTATCCATCACCAGCCGCACTTCTGATGGAGAATGCCGACCAACCATATCTCCGACTAACCTGGCGATTCTTTCCTCCGCGGCGGTGAGAAGACCCACCAACTGCTCAACTCTCTGCCGCAGCTGCCCGTTCTCCTCTTTAAGAGATGTGATCTGGGCCTGGCCGCTGTAGACGAGTTGCTGCCCACTGAGGATGGTCCGCTGCAGGTCCCCGTGAAAAAAGGAAGCTTGCACATCGAAGGGGACCGCACCACCAGAAACCTGCATAGAAGGAAAGATCAGAGGCATTCCCAAAATAAATGACAAAGGGAGAAGGCCAGAAAGAAACAACTGTACCGAAGAAGGGGCGACGCGCGGGGAGCGTGCAAGATTACTCCGAAGAGCCTCTCCGTGGGTCTCCGCTCTTTCGCCTGCTGGAGGCGGGCTGGCTGGAAGCGCGGCGGCCGTAGGAGTGCTCGAAGGCTCCTGCCTCGAGGACGTCCCGGCTGCCCCTTCACTGGCCCCGACCGGATCGGCGGAGAACGCGACGCCTTGCTCCGAAGACGGGGTCAAACCTCCCGGATGACTAAATGCAGAGAGGGGCTCCGCAAAGATCACAGTAGGCTCCTCAGGCTCCCTGATCCCCGTCGCCAGCACACAAGCAGCGGCGAATGGCTCCTCCGGGTGCTCCAATATGACGACGTCATCCGTCGCCTCAACAGAACCGCCAGCGGATGGATCCCCAGCAGGTAGAGACTCGACCTCGCAGACTTCGCGAGTGGTTACTCCCGCAAACGAAGTCGACGAGGGTTCGGCAGTTTCCCTCTGGCGACCCGCACTCATAGGTCTCTTTGGAGCCGGACTTCCCGCAATGGAAGGACCGGCACTCGTCTCCGGGACCTCCTCAAAGGGGTCCCTTCGGCTTCCCTTAGCCGTTTAAGGGCAGCCGCGTCCTCATCGTCGCTCAACGACACCAGCAACGAGCAGCTTCACTCCTCGTTCCCCCCGGGTGGTAGGGAGGTGGCTGTCTCTCCAGGGAGCTCCTTGCCAGGACCGGCTATCGCCCAACCAGCAGGAGGTCCCCATCTGCCGATCTCAAACGTGACAGATGTGAGGAAATAGCCCTGGACCGAGAACCTTTTTCTTCCGACTTGATGGCGGATAGCAGCTCGAGGATCCTACAAAGTCCTCGTCGGTGGGCTTGTCCCGGAAGTACTCTGAGATCGGGCCCCACGCCCTCGGAAGCTCACAGTCAGAGGGCTCCTGCAGGAAGAAGAAGCGCTCCTTCCAACCCTTCACGGAGTCAGGATTGGTGCCGCGAAAGTTGAACCCCGGCTTGGGGGAAAGCGATATCCAGTCCTCCGACTCCGTGAACCGGAAGATTATCCTTGCCGCCTTCGCATCGAAGGTGCACTCGTGCATAAGAGCAAAGACGCACAAGGATACCAGATAGCGCAAGGCATTGGGATGTAGCCTTGCCATTGGGACTCCCAGCGCTTCAACCACCGCGTACAACGAGCAGTTCAGCAAAAAGCGAAGCCCCCCCTCAGATGGTGCTCGTACACCGTGATAAAACCCTCTGGGGGGGCGTTGGCTCTGTCTAGTGCGTCGGGAACATGGAAACTCAGGTCGCTGGGAATCGCGTAGTCTCCTATAAGAGAGGCTATGTGCCCCTCAGTCAAAACCGACCTGGTGTTTGCAGACACTATGGAGCACAGTTCTGGAAACGTGAGAAGAGGAAGAGCTCTCTACTTTCGCTGCCATTTGTCTCCCGAAAACCGCAAGAGTAAAAAGGAGAAGAAATCAGCGGAAGGGAGGAAGCGATCGTCGCTTGGTTTAAATAGACGACGCCAAGCCAAGAGGCGGGAAACCAAAACGCCACCGCCACCGGAGATTGAGACACGTGGTGGCATCAGGGCGCACCGCAGAATCTCAATCGATTGCAATGATGGCTAGGCGCCAGGCTAACGGGTGCGACCCTTCAGCAGCCTGGCTAGGGTCCACGCTGGCGCCGTCGCATTAAATGGGGGCTCACGATAGCAGAACCCCTGAGGACGCGCACGGTAAGCGCAAGATAATAAAAAAAAAGGGGGGAAGAAAAACTCCTTCGACAGACAAAGTGGAACAAAGAACCAGCAATTCTCATTACGTCAAACAGACTTTCGTTACAACAATCACAACTAAAGGAGAAAAGCACAACGATAGCAAAACGGTCAGCGGTCCCGGTGGCCAGTGGAAGATCTTTGAACGTGATAATCCACCAACTGGCGACGAGTTCTGGCTTGCGAATTGCGAGGGTCCAAAACCCCCACGCGGAAACCCGGATCCTCCAGCGAAGCCAGTCTGCGGGAGAGCCTGAAGGCATCAAAGTAAGACCGCTCCAAAGCGGGATCCGCTCCCTCCGGCCGAAGCCTCGTCCTCAGCTCCGACCGCAACTCTGCAACTTCAGCCTCGTGTTGCTGCCGGAGCCGCTCCATTTCTCCTTCAAGTGCCAATATGCGGTCCTGCGCCCCCACGTTGGCACCCACTAGCCGTGTGGCCCTGGCCTCCGACTCGGCCAGAGCGCTCTCTAAATGCGCGACGCGGGCCCTCAGCCATTCCACCTGAATCACAGCGGCCCCTCGACGCGGTTGGACTATCTCAAAACCTGGAGGAGGACCCCAACTCCGAGAAGGGCCGGCAACCGTGGCTTCAGAGCGGGCCTCTCTTGAGCACCCAGGGGCGTGAGAGCCAAACTCAGACTCATTGGAGGAGCATTCTGAGTCACTGGATGTGTCCTCCATTGATCTCGTGGCGAACAAACATGCAGAGGAAGATCGAACTGCCAGTGGATGCACAAGTATAGAGATGTGCCAGATTTCGGGAGAAAGTGACGTATTTAAATAGGCAAGTCTTCTCCTGAAAGGGCGGCAACTCCAAAAGGCAGAAAGCATTTAAGGAAGGGCTAATGAGGGTTCTCCACGTGGGAGGCCCCTGAACACTTGCGCGTTTCCCAGACGGAACGACGTCTCCTGGCCACGCAGAAATTAAATGCGCTGGCTGTCCCAGGAGACGTGACGGTTGACAGGAACCCCACGAGCTCCCAAAGGATGACACGTGGATCCTCAGGGCAAAACGCCCGGCGACAGAAAAGCATTTACAAAGACGAGAGAAAAACTGAAGATAAAAGAGGCTACTTCTTTTATTAATCAATGCTTTCTTACAAAGTACAAGATCTACAACCATGAAGCTGCGAGAAAGACGAAAGAAGACTGCGGTGCAAAGCCCCGTATGCTCCCGTACCTCGTCCCAGGAGAGCCCGGCAAACATGATCTACACCAGATCTCGACTGCTGAAGCAGTCGGTATTTCACCGGGCGAACTGGGCGGGAAGAAAGGAGCGTCCCCCGGTGGACATTTAAAGCGTCCAATCCACCGGGGTCCAGGAAGCACTGAAGTCAGGCACTCCGGGAGAGACGGGCAAGAAGCTCAGCTTCCACGGAGGGCTACTGACCTCGGACTCCTTCCGCGGTTAGCGCCTTGGCGTGGCTCGCGGAGTGATCCCCTGCGAAAGCCGTCGTCTAACAGGCGAAGGCAGCCGCGGGGATTCTCCAAAAATCCGCTCAACCTAGCCAGGCCACAACCCGGAAGGAAGCACGCGACGACGGTGGAATGGCCAAGCCACTCTCGTTAGCAAAGAAGGCAAGCCACAGGGCGTAGGCTACAACGGTCTCCTCCAAGGATCTCGGGCATGCAAGTGGTCCATCCAACTCCTTCTCGAGTGCCCACCAAGGGCGGGGAAAGACGGAATCTTCTCATTGCCTTTTCGATTTGTTGGTAAGGGATGAACTCCACTCGCTCAAGTGACCTCCTATTTATGGGTAGGATGCAGGCTATCCCCTCACCCAGCGCAACACGGCATCCAGCAAACGTCTTTGGGGCAACAGCAGCAGCCGCTAGTCAGACGCAACCCAAGGCGCGCGAATCTCGCCTGGTGAAGTGACGGGTCACGGCAGCGCCTGAAAAGCCTGCCCTAGCTCCTGGGAAAGGCGCGAACTTGGAAAACGACAAAAATGGCGTGGCACGAGGAAGGGTATGAGGCTGCTAAAATGGGCCCAGAGGACATGCCAGGCCCGACCACTGGCCGGCCCAGGCATGGGGGGCTAGTGTTGGGTCCCATGTCCTGGCCCATGAGACAGGCCCAGGCCCACGAAGCAGGCCGCGGCCCATAAGGGGACCAGAAGCCCACATGAAGTAATCAGCCCAGCCCAAGGATTGAAAGGCGCGAGTCCACGATGGAAGAAGGCAACGAAAACCTGCAGCGCATTAAATGCGTCGCCGGGAACAGGTGGAAAAGGCGGAAAGGCTAGCCAATAGAGGCGTGGCTGGCGCAGCGCCAACGCCACCAGCTGCCGTCTGCAGGTGGCCAACCAATCCCCGCTCAGGAAAAATCGGGCGTGGTCAACAACGCTCAGCAGCGTGCCTAGCACGGCAACAGGACAGCCGGCGTGACCGGCAGTCCACGATAGCGACCAGCGGCGCGATAGCCCAAGCAACGGGCGTTTTGGCCCCCAAGAGTCCAACAAGGGGAGGCGTATAAGAACCCTCACACCCCACAGAGAAAGGGACTCTCTTTCGATCGATCTTTGGACCTTTCCTGGAGATCTCTTCGAGCATCTTACATTCTTTGCTTCCCTTTGAATCAAGAATTCAAATGGCGAATCGCACTCAACTGCTTCCCTCTTCTCTAAAACACGAGAGTGACGAGTCAAGACGGAGCATTGACTCGTCTAACTAACTCGCTCACCAACCCAGCATCCTCTGAGATCACGGGAAAGTCAACCACCCATTGCGGTGCATCAAGGAAGTCAAGCCTTCCACCACCTGCTCATTGCATTTCTCCACATCACCGCACAAGCACCTCTTACGCTTCACAGCATTTCTTCGCGCACCCCTTTAGCGTGCGCCATTTCCGTTTATTGCGGAAATTTGCTGACTTGAGCGTCGGAGCGGCCTCGGTGGGAGAAATCCTGCCGGACCTTGACCTCTTGTTTGTTGTTTGTGTTGTGCAGGTCCAGGTTCACAGGGACGGAGACCGGACCCTTCTTTCGAAACAGCCGCACGCTTAGGAATCCGAAGGCTCCCTAATCCGTACGACAATCGTGGGCCCGGGACGCAACAATTTCCATTATCCATGCTAGTGGTGCTAATTTATAGGTTACGGGTCTTTTGTGTTTTTGGTACCTATGTCCTTAGACTTAGCCTATTCTTTAATACCATTGATTTTGTTTTTGTCATTATTTGGGATTCTAATTTTTGTATTTTTATGTTAGATGGATAATTGGTTTCAGCCATTATAATGATTATGAACTTTTAATTTATACATCTTAATTACTTACCAAAAAAGCTGAAAATAATGTAGAAATTTTAGTAGATCAAAAGGAAAGTATTTCAAAAGTCCTAGTTGAGAACGTGAAGGAAATTTCTCTTATTCCTAAGAAAAGTAAGAGTAACTTGCTTTCTAGTTGGAGTATACTATTGAATGATAATTCATAACAACTTCAACTACATAAAAGTTAATGTAATAGTATTCCCCGCCATTGTTTCAAGATTAAAGGGGGTGTTTTCATTGTTGCTCAACATGATGATGATGAGCAAAAACAGTGCAGGAGGCTTTCTCATCTTCTGGAAAAGCTAAACAAATAAAAGTAATTGATGGTGAGATAGAATCAATGAGGTCAATTCAGGTCTAAGATCTAGTAAAATTTCCACTTGGATGGAAGGCTATTGTAAATAAATGGGTTTGAAGTCAAACGCAAAGTAGACGGCACAATTAAAAAGTTCAAACCTCTATCATGACAAAGGTTTATTCCCTAGAGGATAAGATATGAGGAAATTTTCTCACCAGTTGTAAAGTTTGCTTCTATCCATCAAATTTAGCAATTATAGCTAATTTGGATTTAGATCTATTTCAAATGGACACTAAACTACTTACCTAAATGGAGAACTAGATGAAATCTAAGTACATTTTGTAGTAAAAAGACAAGAGTGCAAAATATGCAGGCTCAAGTGATCCATTTACAACCTAAAATAATTATTTAGATGGTGATATCTTATGTTTTATTGAGAGATTCTCATGAATATGTTCACGATGATTGAAAAAGATCATTGCATCAATATCAAATAATTTAAAAAAAATTCATAATTTATCATTGTGTTTTAATGACATTTTATTGGCTAAAAATTATAAGATGTTGATAGACCCCACCAAAAATTAGCTATCATCAAATTTTAAAATAAAGAATATGGGTGCGGCAGACTACATGTTTGGTGTGAAGATCTTTAGGAATCAATTTAAGAGACTTATAGATATGATTCAAAATATCTACATTGAAAAAGTTCTTAAATAATTTTAAGTGTATACTTACAAGTCTATTGATACTGTTATACTAAAAGGTGAAAAATTGTACCAAGATATATCTTAAGACTCCTCAAAGTATTAAGAAATTGTCTTGTGTTTCCTACACTAGTGACGTGGGTAGCATGATATACTTAATGTGAATTTGGTTGGACATATATCATTTAGTTGACTTAATCTTTGGATTCTAGTTAAGACACTAAACCCACTCATTAAAAAAAACAATCAAATAAATCTTAAAGTGCCTTAAGCTACTATGGACTATATTATTTACTATCAGAGTTCATGCTTGCAGCTAGTGGAATATAGTGACACTAATTGGGGCAATGACTCAAATAAGGCACAAATTGACTTTTGAATATACTTTTTGCGTAATTCTAGAGCCATTACTTGGATTAACAAGAAACAACCCTACATGACACTATTAACTATGGAATTGGAGTAAGTCGTTTGCTCAATAATTGTGTAAAAAGCAGTTTAATTAAAAAGGTTCCCTATCAATCAAAAAATTGTCAAGGAGACTTCAACCCTATAATGATATACAATATCATGAAAGATCCTAAGTGTCATAGAAGAATCAAATATATAAATATAAGATATCATTATATCCGATATATAATTGTATATAAAAAAATAATCCTGAAATACATTTTTATGTCTTGTATGGTTACAGGTCCCTTTATTAAACCTCTAGAGATGCTTTTATCCATAGGGACATGTAGATTGTAACATTATAATTTATTTTTAATTGATTTCAAAATTATCTTTTTGATATACTATTTTAATGAACATAAAGTCATTCATCAATTATTCACATATAATGGTATAAAGATATGTTAACAAGTTTAGGCTGACTTACTCACACGAGCAATCTCTTTTGGCACTTAGTCAGTGAGCAAAGTTGAAACATTGTGTCTCTTAGTGCTTGAGGATCAAGTAGTATTAGTAGATATAATAAAGCTTCGTCTTAGTAAGAGTTAAGGTGAGGTCTCTAAACTGAGCATGGATAACCCACAATTCATGTAACTTATAGCTAGTTATATAAGATTTGTTTTTTTTTTTTTTTTTTTTGCACTTAGAAAGTTGCGAGTAAAATGAGTACTCAGGTTAAGCACTTGTTTAGCAACTAAACTAAGATCTATATAGTATTTTTGACATTGAGATATATATTCTTCTTAAAGAAAATTGTACCATAGCATGTATCTCATGCTACATGTGTTTATTTAACTAATTTGAAAGTGAGGGAATGAATTCATAGTTACTCACTGTGTGAGTCCTATGAGTCTTTTACTAATTCTGTTTATATTATTTATTAACTTTTGACTATATTATAAAATTGATTCTTAATGCCTGCTGCTCTAACATATTGCATATAATTATGAGTAATTTGGTCAAAAAGAGCATTGGTGGGAAGTGGTTAAGCTAAAGTTAAGTAACATGAGAACAAAAGAAAGACTATTTGTACATATCTCTGACTGAATTCACTATCGATATGTTATAACATTATGTAAGCACACAATTGTAAATAATTTATGATAAGATTGTGGATGACCAATTATAATTATGAGTTCTAAACTCAAACATTATTTAAAATAATTAATCTAATGTGCGCATATAAGTTTAGGACATAGCAAGATATTTTAGAGTTGTTATTATACTAGTCTTAATGAAAAATATTTGGTACAGTATTCCTTTTTTTAACAAATGGGCTTACTAATAGCACGACTTATTTGCAAGTGTAAAATGAGTTGAGAATGTAAAGAGAGACACATGACAGTGTCATGTTGACTGTATACAAATGGAAGATTTTTATAATTTTTAGAGATGAAAATTTCCCCATAGTGGGTCCTTCATAATAAAATGAGATTATTGTCATCCTTTGTGGCTTATAATGGTTAAATTTTATTAGATAACCAAATATCACATATGAAGGGCTATAAATATAGACAACCTTTCCCGTTTGTAATGGCACCTCACACAAAAAAATAAAAATTCAAGGAAGAATTTTCATCTATCATTTTTAAAAATATATTTACATTGTGGATATTATTGATGATTCTCTTGTAGAAAATTTCATCACTAAGATTGATATCTTCAACAACATGTGAAATAAATCCATAAGATTTTAATTTTGTCCAAATTGAGGTAAGACAAAATCTATTTTATTGTACATAAATTTATATTTCTACAAAAAATTAATCTAATTTTTAATGGGTACTTAGAAAACACACAATACAAATGTGAATACTTATATATTTTGCATTATTTATTTTTCAATGAAAAGCTTCTTATATAAAATAGTCTGATACATCCCTAAATTTGGATTACTGATAGGGCCAGAAATTTACTTGATCTTCATTGTCGGGTCAAACTGAAGTTGGGTTTGGAATGATAATTTTAAATTTGGATCCTGCACATCATAATTTAAAATAAAATGTTAGAGGACAACGAGAATTGCTCCCATAGTATATCATTTGACGCTCAAATAAAAAATCTTTTCCAAAACATAGAAAGATGTTAGGAGGATGTGAAAAATGTGCAAATGTATATAGCGGTGGATTGAGCATTTGAATACACCCTACTAAGGGGCGGTTTGAGGTGCGCCCGCCAAGGGGCGTCTTAGAAGTGTGCCCAAGCAAGGGGCATTTTGGAGAATGCCCGCCGTGGGGCAGCTTAGAGGTGTGCCTACTGAGGAGGTCTTAGAGGAGCACCTACTGAGGGTTGTCTATACTGTTGATACAAGATGGAGGAGGACGCTCCTCCCTAGCGAGGACAAGTCTACCCTCCCTCTTGAGATAGAGCTATTCCTCCTCCAGGAGGAGGGGACTCCTCCCTAGGGAGGGCAGGTCCCTTTCCTGATGGAGGAAAGCTAACTGGTGCAGTCCTCGAAGCAAGCGATTGGAGAGCGCTAACTAGCTCTTGTGACGACGATGAGCTTTGTAGTGCCGGCATAGAAGCCGGTGGTGTTGAAGCGGACGATGTCGGAGCTGGAACCCCAACATGGGTGGAAAGATTTCACCGAAGAGTATGCTGGGGACTTGTGGGCTATAGGAGATGAAGCTAGAGTGGAAGCCGAATTGAACTGTCACTTTCTTGTGGTTTCTCCCCCTCTGGCGGATGATGTCTAGATTTTCCCCCATTTTTCTCTTCCACTGGAGGTATTTTTTAACCAGCGTGAGACATTGTCTAATTGTGTCCTCTTTGGACTCTCCCCCTCTTCGAATTCTCCGTCCCCCCTTCCCTACTGTAGTGAATGGGTATTTATAACTGGTGGAGGCGTTAACAATTGGGGGTGCTGAACCGTTGTGATGATTAAGGGTACCGCTTATGGCAATTGTTGTTTGTCTGCGGGGATTGTTTCCTTTTTAGAGGGGATCAAGAAAATCTTAATATGATTGCGTCATCCAAGAAGTGATTCGTCAAATCCTTCTTGCCATCTGGGGCGGCAAATAATCCCGTACAAGATCTTATTGGCTTCAGTTACCATTCCAAGAGGTGGGAAGATTTAAGAAATATTTTAGCAATATCCAGTGAGATCAATGTATCTTTGGAAAGATTTTCTGCTGAGTTGTACGTGGTTGCTTGCAGTTGCATGAAAAACATCATTGTGGGGTGGGACGTCGGACTAGGCTTAGGCTAGCCCGCCCAGGTCAGCCGCTTCTAGTGGGTTTGCATCATGGGTCTTCTTCCATTTGGCCTCCCCTTAGCTCGTGGGCTTGGATCTTTGGCCAGCCCAATCATACGAGTCCCATCACTAGCCCCCCATGCCAGAAGGCAAAAAATTCTCAATTCAAGCATGTCCAATGATGAAGCGTAGCCTATCTTTTTCCTCGTCAGCTCCTTTTTTAGGCATCCTGTCCCATCGGTGCTCTACTAGTCAAGATTCAGTGCCCTGCCCGACGATTCTCTGTAAATTTTCACTAACACTAGGAATCCACGGCATTTAATGTCCTACTGACCTCCTTGGGCTATAAATAGAGGTGGGCATGGCACGTTGTGAATCACAGCTTATGAAACAGAGGTGCCATGAAATGAAGTCCACACTCCTAGTCGCAAGGATCAGGGGAGGCTCTCCCCAGCTACTCGAGAATGGGATCTTAGGGTTTTCCTAAGATCTGTTTTGGTTACCTACTTTTTGTCCAGGCACATTCTGGCCTTGCATAGGATCAAGTGAGGCTCAGGCCGGTTTTCCACTTTACTAGATGGTGATTGTAATGTTCGGATATTTTTCACGATGAATTATAAATTTAATTGGGTATACTTAATTTTTAGCGCATATTGGTTTGTCCAAAAGAATAATAAAATATTTATGACATATAAATAATTAAATAATAATAATAATAATAATAATAATAATAATAATAATATGTTATAAGTATCAAAACAAAATAAATAAATAAATAAATAAATAATAATTAATATAATAGTTAATCTAATAACAAAAGTTAACAAAACTTGCCACCTCACCTTCTCGATTCTTCTCCTCTGCTGCTCTCGTCCCCACTTCTTCTCTGTTCTCTCCCGTTTCCTGCTCTTGCTCTCTCCCGCAATGGCCTTAGCAGATTTGCCATTCGAATATTCTGCTGAGTGGCCTCCATGGCAAACTGCTTGATTCCCTCTGCCTCCACCTCAATGTGCCTATTTAATCTTGAGGAGGAAGGCGTGATCAGTGTGGGGCATTGGTTCGGTGGTCTTGCTGCTATGGCCATGGGCGTTTGGTTGCTGCGGTTGCTATGATTCATGGCTGCCACCGTCACTGTTCGGGTAAATTGCTGCCGTCACCGTCATCGATCAGTACCGAAGCGACCATCACAAATCTGAACCGACTTCTTTAGTCAAAGTCGTCACCATTGCCAAGGCCGCCGTCGACGTTGCTATTGAGCTGAAGCAGCCATCGCAAACCCTTGTCGTCACTCCAGGCAAGTGAATCTCGTTTACTGTCATTTCTACTCAATTTGCAAATGACCCATCTATTGTCGTTTCTCCCTGAAATTTTGCAAGTGAATCCCGTTTACTGTCATTCCTACTCAATTTGCAAGTGAATCCCGTTTACTATCATTTCTACTCAATTTGCAAGTGAATCCCGTTTTCTGTCATTTCTACTCAATTTGCAAGTGACCCCTCTACTGTCGTTTCTGCCTAAAATTCGACAAGTGAATCCTCCTTGTGTCAATTTCCCTTCCTGTTTTGCAAATCAGTGTTCCTCTTCTTCTCCTCTTACAATTTTCTTATTGTTGTGAAATTGGGTGAATATTGTTCAGAAGACAGAAATCGGACAAAGAACAAAACATCGTGTTCTGTTTTGGGCCAAGGTTCTGTGATGAAAGGATGCAGTAATTTGGGGATTAAATGTGTTGAGGAGTATGTATACGGTTTATTTGTGTAGCCATATGGGTGTATTTGAGTGTGTGTATGTGTGTGTGTATACGGTTGGGTGTACATATATACGTGTAACCATGCTGATGGGTGTTGGGGTTTGTAGTGGTGTGTGTATGTATATACATATCTGTGGACCGTATGTGTGTAACCTTGTGTGGGTGTGGGTGTGTTCTGGGGGTGCTCTGTCTGGGTGTGTTTTGTGTTCTGTGTGTGTTGCGGTGTGTGTGTGTAGCAGAATGTGGGAGAGTCGCGTGCGGGTGCTGCTGCCAGTGGGGCTGTGCGTGTGTGTGTAGCCTTTTGTGGGTATGACAGTATGTTGCTGTGTGTAGCCATGAGTGGGTGTGCTCTGTGTGTGTGGGTGTGGTGAAGCAGCAGATGCTGCTGTGTGCGTGTGTGTGTGGGTGAGTGCAAGTCGGGTGTGTGAGTGTGTAAGAACGTGTGTGTGTGAGCTGTGTGTGCTATAAGTGCTGGCAGAGTCCTACCGTGCGTGTGTGCATGAGTGTGTGTGAGCTGTGTGTGAGGCGGCAATTTTGCTGCCAAGTGTGTGAGGGTGTGTGTGTGTGTGTATATATATATATATGTATGTATGTATGTATATATAACTTGCTGCCGTGTTTGAGTGAGTGTGTGTGGATGTGTGAGTGTGAGCTGGAAATGGTGGAAAATGTGGCAGCATGGGTATGATTGGCCATTTGTGTGTATATATATTTATGTATGTTGGTACTCAGGCATTCATGTGTATGGACATATATGTATGCTTCAAATTATGGATGTAAGCACTCATGGATGGCATTTATGATGTGTATCTCTTGTATTAGAAATGTATGTTTTATATGTGTAAGTGGGTATATGTGTATATTCCAAATTTAAAGGATGATTATAGAATGAAATTAATAGTGCTGAATATTGTGATAGAAATCTGGAGAAATTATTTGAAAGGAAACTAATAAAAATAAAAATTGTTGGCCTTAGTTGTAGACATTGTAACGCAACAGAATTGAAGAATAGTTTAATAGTTGCATTAAGTAAAATATAATATCTTGGTTTGAGTTTATCTATTATTCGTGCTATGAGAAGTTCCTTTGTGTTAGATTTGATGGCATGAGTACGGTCCCTGATCAGCACCGAACCACGTTCTATTGTTAATGTTGCAAGGCCTTCTTTGCGTTATACTCGGTGTGTGAGTATTTTAATTCGTTGGCTTCCTACGGTCAAGGTTGAGGAGAGTGTATGAAAATATTAAATTATCTGGTCGAATGGGAAGCTATGGTACTTTAATGTGGTATACGCTTATTCGATAGTAATTTTCATGTCCTGGTGGTGTTGAGATACATTGCCTAGTTCGGCGGGATGCTTATGGCCATGTGAACATCATAGATCATGATATCGAGGATATCATGGCGAGAGATGTTGGGTTTGTCATGTAAGGTATCTTCCGTACCTGGTAGAGTCGGAAGATGAGCATGATGAGCATGCTCGGGAGACGTCTGTACTTTGTTTGGCAGAGTCTTTGTGGACCATGGATTTTGGTCGGAGGTCAAACTTGTAAGCATCGGGTAACCCGTGTAAGTACCCGCTGTTGGGGGATATACACAGCCTTTGGTTCACAGTGACGGAATAAGATCCAGGAGTTTTCTTATGATTTTCTATGATTGTTAGTACCTCATTAGTTGTGTTGGTAGTATCCCTGTGTGAATTCTGAGATATTCGGATTCAGTGGAATCCATATTGATTGTTATCGTGATTATGCTGGTCGTTCTAGCTGCCATTGATTATTGGCACTCTTATTATTTTTGGATGTACGGGTCAAGTGGGACCTATCTTATCTAGAGTCGTATTTACGACGTGTTGTAATCTGTCTCGGATATTGTAGGTTGTTAGTGTGGTGTCCCACATTGGATGGGGAGGTGAACGAAGCGCGCTTTATAAGCCGTTGAGACCTTTCCCTTGTAGACGCGTCCTGGGAGCCTATGGAGGTTCACCAGGAGAAAACCTTGATGCCTGTGTATGGCTGGAGACGCCGAAAAGTTCTCCCGGGCCAAAGAGGATAATATCTTGCCACGCTGTGTCACCGCTGTGCCACTCTCAGAGACGTGTTTTGGGGGTGTTGGAGGCCGTCTACCAGGAACAAAACCGTGCGGGCTGGTTTGGCTTAAGACGTCGTAAAGTTTCCCGGCCCAAAGCGGACAATATTTACAGGCGGGTAACCCAGGAAAGTTATAAATGGTATTAGAGTCGGGGCCCGATTCGGTGCGCCAGCGCAGACGCTGGGCTCCCAAGGGGGTGGACTGTGGTGTTCCACATTGGATGGGGAGATGAACGAAGTGCGCTTTATAAGCCATGAAGACCTTTCCCTTGTAGATGCACTTTGGGAGCCTGTGGAGGTTCGCCAGGAAAAAATATTGAGGCTTGTGTATGGCTGGAGATGCGGAAAAGTTCTCATAGGCCAAAGAGGACAATATCTTGCCACGCTGTGCCACTGCTGCGCCACTCTGGGAGATGCGTTTTGGGGCGATGGAGGCCTTCTGCCAAGAACAAAACCGCGCGGACTGGTTTGGCTTGCGACGTGGTGAAGTTTCTATGCTCAAAGCGGACAATATCTACAGGCGGGTGGCCTGAGAACGTTACAATTAGAGTATGTTGAGACCTTTGTAATGTGATATCCGAGATCGTTATTGTTATTAGCATTTTTTATTATGATCACTTGTTGGATTTTGGCTCACCATTATATTTTCTTGGCTCCAGATTGAGTAGACAGCGTTTAGTTTGGAGGAGATGCATTTGTGTTGCAAGAAGAAGTTTCGATAAAGAAGAAGGTTCTAGTAGCCAGTTGAGGAGTTTAAGTTGGCATGGAGATTTATGTATTTTCTTTTGTTGAGTTTATTTCTTCTTTAGTATGTCTTTATGGATGATGGATGAATTATCATGATGTAGTTAAATTAAAAGAATGAAATGATTTAGAATATAGAATGGTTATATTTTGTTTAAAATCTTAGTCTGCATGTGTGGCTTGAACCATGTGTTTGAATATTTAAGTTTAGGTCGCCACAGTGATAGAGAGCTCTTACAGGGGCAGCCCTGAAGGAGTGGCTGCTTAGCCCTTTGGGGGGAGGCGTTGATACTCCATCCACTCCGGCTGAGCGTCGCAGCCTCGGAGCGCCCATGGGGATTTGACCCGAAAGTTGTAGGTGGGGGCACATTTTCTAAGTTCGTGCCGAAGCTTAGGTCATCGTCACTCAAACTTGTACGACCACGGCCAATTTCGATGGATGACTTTCAGTGAATTATTCCTAGGATGGAACCGACACTTCGTGCTTTGGTATAGAATCGACGCTCAGTTCATCATCTGCTTGCTCTTTAGGTGTCCATTTTTGTCAAGCAAGGCTTTGAAGTCAGATCATCGTTTCATATATTTTTATTCATTATATTGTACCTTTGTTATTAGAAACTTGTAATTTGTAAGAAGAACTTGGTGAATAGAACTACCGAGTAATTTGCCCATATCATTTGCCTCTTCAATTTTTTTAAAAATGTTTTTCTCTATTGCTTGATATTATCACATTCCTATTTCCGTGACAATCTCTAATTTACGGCGGTTCATCCAAGGTGCTGGTCTAAATCGCAGGCCAATCAAACCGACTTAGCATTGGACTAGATCATCTGCCATGAAGTCCAACTAGATGTCGGATTGGATGGTAGACTAGTCAGTCTAGACTTAATGTTGGATTGAGTTGTGGGCCTGTTGAACAAGTCTCGATCCCATTCACCGCCAGTCAATCGCTGCGTGGGCCATCATTGTTAACGCTAGCGGTGTCAACCGTGGGTCATCCGAGTCTCGAGCAAGATCCTAGAACTCACAGAGAAAAGATCTCAGGCTTGGGAATAAATCACCTCATTGCATGGACATGCTTTGAGAGGCCAAGTGGTGACTTATCGCCTTCTAGAGAAATTATGCTTGAAGAAGATGAAGGAAGAGGACTCAACTCTACTCGGAGGGATCTTACCAACCTTGAATCTTCTTATTGGTGCCTCTAAATTGATGGATGATGGAGATCAACGTAGATATGACTTGGTCGACTTTTCGAAAATAGAAGGGAAGCCTTCATCGATTCTAACCATGAGCGGTCTGCGTCTCAAGTGAGATTTAGGAGCGCATTGAGGGTAGATCTCAGGCTTGGAATCAGATCGCCTCGTCGCGAGGACGCGCCTCTAAAGGTCAGGAGGTGTCTGGACTTAGGATAGTCGATCATTCAAACTGTGGTGGTAGGCTGCCCTTTGCATTCCTTGGAAGGGTCCTTCTCCCTTTGACTTGCCATTAGCGTGTCGATTAGGGACAATTGGGGGTGAAGAGCCCCCAGCGAACTTTGATGTTGGAGTAGGGGACCCTTTGGCTCTAACACAGTAACCATGGCCAAGCTGGGAGCCCGATCTCAGTGGCTCTTTCTTCAAGGATACCTTGCTGCTGAGTATGATTTGCATTGGATTCCGATCATTCCCATGAAGGGACGTCATGGATCTGAGCAGAGTGATTGTCCTCGCAGATACCGTTGCCTAACTTTGACAAACGCAATTGGCTGGTCGTGCTCACCCCGCCAAGAGGAGGTCGTAGTGTTGAGAAGATGTGGTTGCTGGCTAAGCTTTGAGGCTATCATTGTCGAGGTCTTGCTAGCCTAGGCTGTCAACCGCATGTACTATTGACACTCGGTTCTATTAGAAGACGTCATAGCTTTCATGCATTGGGTCCTAGTCCGCTAACCATTGTAGACTAATGGTGTTTGTCCCTTTAGAAGGGAGTTGTTGCACGCATACTAAAAGCCCCCCTAAATTTTTGAGTTTGACCACTATGGGACACTCAGTATGGGGTTAAGGTTCAAATATGACCGTGCATGGGCCACTTAGTATAGGACCGATATTTAAATACGACCGCATAAGGGCCACTCGGTATGGGATCGAGATTTAAATACAACTGTGTATGGGCCACTTGGTACAGGATCGAGGTTTAGTAATGGGTGGATGATAATTCACCCGACTTATTTGCAATCTTGGTCACATGGTTTTATGCAATGTTATGCAATCATTGGCATGAACATGTAATATTACTATTCTATTAATCTAAACGTGATTCAAGCAGATAATATGGTGTATGCAGGATTTTACTAAATTCGGCATGAATCATCTTCGATGCAAGTGGTGCCCTTAGGACTAGTTCGCCGCCCCGGGTGCACGGTGGGAGTGCGCCACTTTGGAGGGTCATTAGGACTCTTTGGCAGGAGCCTTGGCCCATGGTCCCTATGCTCCATAGGTTGGTGGGGCAGTGCCTTGCTACTATGCTGGGTGGCCTATTGGCCAGTGTTTTGGGTCCGGTTGTTGGCCAACACGGCCCTCGGCAACCTGAACTAGTGTAGCGTTTTGCTATATGATACCTACTAACCTGGAGTCATAACAGGTATGCCATACTCTAGAGAATCGTCAAGGCCGAGGATGGTCCCTATGAACATGGGAAACTGTTGGTTTATAAGTCGCTCCTGTGGGCGATGATGATGATGAGCACCAGCGGAGGGTGGTCCCAAAATGGGCGATGTTGCCGGTCATGGTGACAGCAAGTTGGCGACAATGATAGCGACAATGATGGCAGCTCATGCAAGGGCCATCGGTGCTCTCTTCCTCTCCCCACCATGCTTCATTACATAATCCACCCAAATTTCAGCCAACCATCCCAAGACTACCACATTTAAATACAAGATTAGCATCTATAAAAAGAATGGAGGGATTTACTTGCCACAATTTGCTGATTCTCCTCTGGCGACGGCGTCGGCTGTGCCACACGGCTTCACAATTTCCTTCCTTCCCTTCACACTGTGGCACAAATCAGAGGGGGGAACATGAAAAGGACTTCGTCGGCTTCTGATCTCGACATGGCCTTCTCCGACGAAGGTAGTCGCTGCTACTCTCCATGCCGCCCTCTCTCTTTTCTCTTTTGTCTACTGTTCGCCCAATGCCTTTTTCTTCCTCTCTTTTCTTTTTTAATAGAATAATAATTATTATTATTTATTATATTATTATAATATTATATTAATAACAAGAATGCCTTCTGTTGGGCATTCCGTGCAAGCCCGTTCTCTATTCTCCTCGAACTCCACGGAAGCATTCCTACCCTCTCCCTCACTACGAGCCAGGTGCCGGCATGGTGTGAGGAGCCCGGTTGGGCCAAGTATTGACCAAGGTGGAATGCTGGATGCGGACTTTGGGCACGGGTTGTTCGTAAATGCTTTACAGAGCGTTTTCTTGCTCAAGGGGACACTTGTCACCTTGCGACCTAGTCGGCCCTTCAATTGTGCTTAGACCTTGTCTCCCATGGCCGTTCTGGATGCGAGCTCGTTAAGCCATTGAAACTCGTTAGTGGAGAGGCTTCTTCTTCTGATTCTTCCCCTCAGGTGTTGGAGTCTAGGAGTCGAAGGGGAAGTCCCCCGCATGGCGTCTTTAGACTAGCCCTATTGGGTCCTCAGGCCATGCCTTTTGCTTTAGCGAAGTAGCTGGTTGAACCGTAGATTGTCCACAAATTCCGCATGGGACCTCTTTGCGATCAAAGAGGTTATCGACCGTTTCAGGAGTGGACAGTGTGTTGCTACTCTGAACTTTAGCGTGGCTCCCTAGGATTGGGCCGGTCTTTTCTTCAGGAGTAGGCCCCGTCACTAGGATTCTCCCCAATACCGAGGTCATCGGGATGGTAAATTATTTAGTGGTGAAATGTTTCCCGCGGTCGGAGTCTCCAGTCCCTAGCCGCTAACATGCCAAGGGCAGACTGAGCATCACCATGGCTACCCACGGGGGTTGATGCCATGGGAGGTGATTTCTCTGGCCGAGGTGCTGGTTAAGGTATGAGTATTGACTATATTGATTTCATTGTCATGCAATAGTTAGATTTTTTAGTCATTTTTCACAGACAACGCTAATGATGCGTCCTTGGATCGAGTTACTGTTGGACCAAAAATCCACTTGATCTTCCTCTTTGGGTCGAATTGAAACAGGTCTGGGATGGTAACTTCAAACTTGAATCCAACACACTACAACTGAAAACGAGAGGTCACAGGACGGTAAAAATTACTCTCACTATATATTCTCCAATAGTCAAATTAGAAACCTTTCCCAAAAAATAAAAAGATGTTAGGAGAATACAAGAAATGTATAGATGCATATAGTGGTAGATTGAACATCTAGATGCGTCCGGCATAGGGGTAGCTTGAGGTGCACCCGCCGAGGGAAGATTCGCCTAACCGAGGGTCATCTTGGAAGAGTGCCCACTGTGGGGCGGCTTAGAGATGCACCTGCCGTTGGGCCACTTAAAGGTGCACCTACTGAGGGACTGTCCGTACCGTTGACGTGTGACGCAGGAAGGAGGAGGGCACTCCTTATTAGTGAGGGCAGGTCTACCCTCCCTTTTGAGGTAGAGTTGGTCCTCCTCTAAGAGGAGGGGACTCCTCCCTAGGGAGGGCAGGTCCCCCTCGTGAGGGAGAAAGCTAACTGGTGTAGTCCCGGAGACAGGCGACTAGGGAGTTCTGTCTTGCTCCTGTGACAGCAATGAGCTTTGTGGCGCTGGCATAGAAGCCGATGGTGTTAAAGCGAGCTGTGTCGGAACTCGGGCTCCAACATGGGTGGAAAGATTTCACCGGAGATTACACCGGGAAATATTGTCATGGGGTGGGCTTTTGTTACCCCGTTCTAGTCGTCGGACTAGGCTCAAGCCAGTCCGCCCAAGTCGGCCGCTTCTAGTGGGGTTGTGTCATGAGCCTTCTTCCGTTGGGCTTCCCCTTAGCTTATGGGCTTAAATCTTAGGCCAACTCAATCTTAGAAGTTCCATAACAGTCGATACAAAATATGTATAAAAAATAATTATTATAAAAATAAAGAAAATATATACATTTAATTTTATAATATTATATATTTAAAAATATAACACATATAAAATATCATAATACGTATATAATTACCATATTTAATATATCTTTAGATGCTTAAAATGAGATGATAGAAGCCAATTCAGATACGCCGAATGGGCAACTCATTCCGGCGAATTGGCGGTGCCGAGTTTTAAAGTCGGCCGAAAGCAAAGCTGAAAAGCCAATTCACGACATCGTTTGCGCATTGGACTTGACGGCTACAGCTGGCCTGGCCCGGAGGCTGTCGTTCTGGTCACACCTCTTTGAAGAGGTGAGCAGCTTTTTTCTTGACACGTGGATTGTCCATCTTTTTTAAATGGTCTAGGTTGCGGCTTTGTCAGCTTTTGCGATGCCGGGATTAATTGATATTAAATATTCAAAATATTCTTTTTTTTGTATTCACATAACCCGTTTTACAATTTTACATCTATTCTTAACTATTATTGTTGTAACTTGTGCTATCAAGAATAATGGTTTTAATTTTGAAAATTTTAAATTGAGCTTTCAAATTTTTTAATTAAAATAGATAAAAGATAAGAATTTAAAAAAATATGAATAGTTTTTTTTTATTTATCTTTTAATATTTAAATAAGCATTTTAAGAAAAAATTTAAAAAATAAAAAATATGATAGAAAATAGATTTTTAAACGGCATTGTTCGATGTCTTGACATTTGTTTTAAAGGCCCACCACCTTTTTTATGGGCAAACTTAAATATTATTAGACTTATATCTGAACGGGTACTTTTTAAATACCCTATATAAGAGTAAGTGCTTAGAAAAACTAAAAATTCTTTAGATACTTTAACTATTGAAATATCGAATAACTATTTATATATTGAGGTTTTATATTTTGTAAATGACAAAAATCTTATGATTTGAGTTATTTAATAATATTTCTTAGCTCAATAACAAGATAGAATGACTACTGAATAATCATTTATTATTAGTTAATTATTATGCATCAACCCATTCTTTATAATTCCCTTGATGAGTGTATATGCTATGCAATGTTCTCTTAATTTTAGGATTCAAATATTTGTTTGAAAAGTGGTAAGCTTAGCGGGCATTTTTGAATGTCTAGTCACACACGAAACTTTACTTAATCACGGTTGATGTGATGCATCAAGTAGTACCAACATTTTTAACTTTTGTCAGTGGCATTTATTGTTTTGTTTTTTGGCTTGGACTTTTAGAGAAGTGCTTTGGCAAGATTATCAAGTTGGGCGCCATTTTGGCCAGACAATTGGACTTCTTATCAGCTTGGTAACTAATTGTTTTGGTGATTTTGTGATTTGTCAGCTTAAAAATGCAGTCACTTAACTAGTTCGCCACTTAACAATTTGAAAGTTTGATAACTTGACAGTTCAAAAGCTTGATGGCTTGATAATGTGGCCATGGTACAATTATAAATACATAAATATATATATATATATATGTTGACATTATTTTTGGGGATTTGAGATACAATTTATAGAAGTATTGTTTCTTAGGGTTGTTTAATTAGTTAAATTGTTATCTTATAAAAGGATTTTTAGTGAGGATTTATTTCATATAAAATGTATAAAATGCAATATATAGTAATTAAAGCTTACTAATAGTTTTTATTTATAAGATTAATAATTAGTATAAAAAATATAGGCTTAGAGGTGGCAAATGGGATGGATTGTCCATAGTTCGGACCATGCCAATTCATATGATAGACAGGCTTATGTTATATTTGTGTGATACTTACTAATATATTTATATTAATTTCATTAGTTTTTATCAATAGTTTTATTTATATTTATAAATTAATTTGCAATCATGTGACATAATTTTTCTAATTTTGATAGTAAAAGAATATAAAAAAAATATTTCGACACTCCCTTACCGTTTACATCAAATATATATACAAATAATAATTTCAAAATACTATAATCATAGACTAATTTGGCCAAAATACCACTACTATTTTTTCTACTAATTCTGATCGGCCCTAAAAAAATCCAACAATGTTGATAATTATCACGATTTCAGATCAAAATAGGTCCTGAAAATAATACAAAATAATTATGACTCACAAAAATTAAATTCTAAAGAAAAAAATAATGACTAAAATAAATTCCAAAAATTGAGTGTGGCCTAATTACTAAACCACTCGTCCGACTATAATTAGAATAACAAATGATAATACTGTTACACATTCACAAGAACTCATCGAACGATCCATCCGCACAAATAAGTAATTACACCTGCTTCAAAATATCTTAAGGAAGAAGTGACCAATGATAATAAAAATAGAATCATCGAACTATAACGAAACCAAATACCACTAAATCCAATTAGTTAGATAATCCTGACACTGTTTTATTGACAATACAATATACAATCTTCATATCGACTAATATCCTAAATAATACCAAAATAAATTTGATACAATTACAATTCCAATACAAATTTGATACACACTAGAAAAAAGTAAGACTTCAATCAAATTCATGTCCAGACTCCCTATAATGTATCCAAAACTCACTAACCAAAAGGAATAAGTGATAATAAAAATGTGAGCTAAATGCTCAATAAGTATCTGTACATAATATATATAATAAATTAAGTTATCCATAAATAGAATAAAATGAATTAAAACGTATATGAAAACCTATAAAAAGTCAAAAACCAAATGTCCAATGAATTAAACCAACGCAAGTCTGAATATGATCTCATATTTAAAAACATAATCGGAAACAAAACCATAATTTCTAAAAATACGAAATAAATTAGAATACTAACTGTAGGCAAAATTTACGAATCTCAATTGAAATCTTAAATACAAATCAATTTAGTTAAAATATATCAAAAATATAAAATATGCACAAATTAGACAACTAAAGATTGAAAGACTAATTTAAGAAAAGATTACTCTCACTCACGATAACCTTAGTCCATATTACTATTATTTAGACCCGCAATTAGAGTCATCTACATATTCCCTATAGATGGGCTGAATGTTACTTTATTTTACTATCCGTGGGTGATAGGTTCAATCTTTGAGTCTGTCTAATATATTAGAATATCTGAATATATTAGTTTTATTTAATTCATTATAATATTTTTTTATAAAAATGCAAATTGTGGAAGGTCTCTGTATCACATATCACAAAACGTTTCCTACCTGATAGAAAATTATGAAACTTCCACTAATGAAGGTCAAACACAAAACTTTCCTTTAAATTTGTATTGTAACTTATAAAGGTCCTAATTTATCAAGTGTATATTTTATTGAAGCTGAAGATTATATATACGTTGGCACTTAAAATTTAAAATTTCAAATTATGTGTTGAAGATGCACCTCATATTGAATTTCTATATTAAGCACTGAATTTTGAGTTTTCAAAATTTTATACTTTCAGTTGATGTACAATCAAGTTTCTAAAATATGAGTATAAAAATATGAATTATGGAAGGAAACTCTATAATATGCCAAGAATTACAATTATGTTCTCTAAGAGTGAGAACATTAAGAATCAAGAAAGTATAGAGTTTCCACACAAATTAAGAAAACTAAACCAAGGATTATTTCAACGAGTAGTATTTTTTGACATACCTTAATATATTGTAGTGGGCTATCGATTACCGACCCTATATAACCGTAGGTTTAAAAAGCGGCGTATGGCCCTGTCTATAGGGTGATATATAAATGACCCATCTCTAGGTTTTGAATAGGAGCATATGACCTTTGATTGTGGGAAAACGTACACAACTTGGTCCTTAATAGTCTACTCCTTTAGTTGGTAAGGCTTATCGGCCATGATCTCTGAAGAAAAGTAAGATTTAAGCTTGATTTCATAACAAAGAATAAGACAAGAAATTTAAAAATATGTCATGTAAGTTCTTAGCACAAATTTTATACTTTGGCACACAATTACGATTCCTATTACTTCCATTATGTATTTAAGTTTAAAGTATGCATATCCTTTGTATAAAATTATGTCTTACTAAACATTTGTCTCACTTTTTATTGTTTATTAACCCTTCAAATGAGATGTACAAATATTTATTCGATGAGAAGGAATGAAGACTGAGAAACTTTAGTTTATGTTCCAATGAATGATTCCTATTGGATTATATTTTTGGACAATGTTAATATATCCAATGGTTGCAGTGTAGTTAATTTCAATTCTAGGCCTTAGTTTGTGATGTTATTTGGTTTTAAAAAAATGGTTAGAGGCCTTAGGTGTGGCATTGTGTTGTCTGGTGTCGATTTCTATGTTAGGTTTACTTTGAATAGCTTTTATATGTATTTGGATTGTGGTATTTGGCTATAAATAAGTCTGATGATGTTAAAATTTTTAGATTCATTCGGTTGACCTTATGAAGAATTTAGTTTTCATAGATTTTTGTTATATATTATTTTCAGCTTTGGTAGGCATTTTACCTAAACATAATCTGACGTCATTGTGTATTTGGATCAATGTTTTGGATCCTGTGAATATGTAATGACCTGTACTTGAGTTCTCAACTCGATCTGTACCATCCAAGCAAAAATCTTGAATTATCTGAAATCCTCAATTACACATCATAAAATTATAACATTAATCAGTATAAATAAACTTAAAATTATCGAATCACTAAATTTATGATACCATAAATGATCACCATAATTTCATTATTAAATAAACATCCATAATAATAAACTACTGAAAATAGAAATTCATCAGTTACTATAATGTCAAGTCTTTAGAAATATAATCTCGGTAAATATCTAAAAGCTAGTGAACTAATAAATCATCTCAAATCTCTTATCATGAAAGTCTTAATTTTCGAGATTATCTCTATCTGAATTGTACAAGGCAATATGCGATCCCTTCTATTCTGAAGGCAGCCTGTCTACTCTGAAGCCAATAAAATATAAGAGTAAGCTAAATACCCAATAAATAATTATAATCAATAATAGAGGAACATAAGTAAGTATCTCGAATAAAAATAACAAATATATAAGATTATTAATAGAATATGATCTCTCAACCACTATCCAAGCCTCAATAACATGTTGTATCCATAAGCTATAAGAATAACAAGAATGCAATATGGATTCCATTGAATCCAATTATCAGCTCAATACGATGTCACAACTATACGAAGAGGCCGATGGAGAGGAGAGAGAGAGGCGATTGAGCAGCAGTGGCGGTGCCGGCAGGGCGACGCCGGGAAGGCTGGCAATGGCCACGTAGGCAGTAGCAGCGACAAAGCAACACAAGAGGCCGGTGGAGAGGAGAGAGAGAGGGCAGCGCGCGGGTTGCATATGAGGTAGGAGAGAGAGGCACGATTTATATACTTCAGGATATCGTTTCTTCAGATCTACAGAGTATAATATCAATATAAGTATCCTCTAACCCTATTCTTAGTCTAATTTAATTTCTAATATGTTTTGACTACTGTTGGATATTTTACTAACATACATGTATTTTTATATACACCCAATTTATTAATTTGTACATGCATATTTTACTGGTCATGCGATGATTTAAAATAGATTTTTATAATTTGAAAGATTTTTGAACACTTGAACAATATATATATTTGTATATCCGTATGTTGTAGAACCATAAACTAGGCCATGTATTAATCTACATGCATGCTATCGGGGGTAGGGTCACTACGGGACCATGATGGTCCAAGACCCGAGGGGTCATTATATGTGATCCGAGGCATGATATATCGGTATCGCTCCCTGATGGGGACGTATGTAACATATTGTCTTATTTTCGCCGGCAAGAAGGTTGAGATGTTTAATAGCTGACCTACCCCACTGTATATTTAAATGAGAACCATCGTAAGGAATTGATGAAAAACTAATGTATTCGGACATCCTAATATATAATTAAAATTTGATGTTGCACCTAAAACCGTGAGTGATAAAATATAGTGAGAAAGTTCCTAAGTTATGGAAGACGAAGTACATGGATGGCCTTGAGCTACTAGTCTAAACCGTAGTCGAGCCTTAAACTGCTGGTTTAAATCACAGCTGATATAGTCGTGGTTAATGGATGATAGTAACCCTTTCTCAAGTTAGTATTATTGTTCTTTGATTCTCCAATTTTGCACATGCTTTGTATTTATACATGTATTTGAGTGGATTGTGATTCAAGATACATGGTTTGGCCCACAAATGGGGCGATAGGAATGTCTTGTACGTATTAATGTATTAAGCCCAGGAACGTGTTTTATATTTTTATGTTTTGGTTCCGATATTTCCGTTGATTTCAGCATATAATATATGAGATTTAGATTCGGATGATGGTAGGTGTCCCACATGGATGTGGTGACGGTCGCGATATGTAAAGTAATCTCGGATCATATGAAATGATATCGTCTATGAGATTTGATCGGATTGTTATTCATTACGATTATGTCCCGGAGGGACTATTTGATATGGACGATGATTTAGTACGAGACATCTAAATTTTTAGGAATTTCACGGACCTTATGTTTTGTTTTTATATAATTGTCATTTGTTACCCTTCTCTCTAATTTATATGCACTGTTTACATATAAATGATACTTATTGAGCTCTAGGTTTATGTTTCCATATTTTATCCCTTCAAATTAGTGACCTAGATACGTTTATAGTGTTTGGACGTGAATTGATGCGACCGATATCTATCAGTGAGTAGAGATGTTTATATTGGTTATATTTCTCATCTCGGGAGTATATTATGATTTTATCTTTTGGCCGGATGAGGGCCTTGATCCATGTATGAAATATATTGGAGTTATTATGTTATGTTGATGAGTTGTTGTAATGTTGAATACCTCCCTTGCGATGTTTGGTAGCATGTAATGTATTATGTCATATGGATTTCTATCCGATGAGATCTTATGTGGATCTTATTATGTTGAATCATGTATATGTATGGATTGTCACGCCCATGTTAAGTTTTATGGCTAATGAAAATATTATTATCTATTTTATTTTGACATGCGTATATTATTTTCTGGGTCGTGACACCAATGGATGGGTGAGTACCATGAGGTTACCGGATATCCATGGTATCCTCACTACCCCTATAGTCCTCCCAGAGGTTATACCCGTAGCATCCTTATACCATCTCCAGTACCCCTCGCCAATGATATCCATGATATCATCCTCTACGATGGTCATTAGGTTATAAGTATCCCTCTTTAATATCAACGATCTCGACTAACTGTATAAGATAATAAGAATTCGATTATCAACTCAATTAGAGATCATCACTGTACGAGATGATAAGAATTTCACTATAGTGAACCAAAGGCTGTGTGTTTATGCACTCAACAATTGGGTGAGTACTACGAGGTTACTCGATATTCATGGTATCCTCACTACCCCTACAGTCTTGTGAGAGGCTATACCCATAGTATGCTCATACCATCTATGATACTCCTCGCTAATGATATCCCTAATATCATCATCTACAGTGGTCATTAGGTTATAAGTATCCCTCCTCAAAATCAACGACCTTGAATTTCCAGAATGGAATGGGTATTAGAAAAGTATAGACTACTCTACGGTCCCATGGATTCCCATTCGTCCGGATACCGTAGAGTTTTCATACACTCTCCTTTACTTATCCATAAAGTACCAATAAAATATATACACGCAGTCAAAGCCAATGCAAAGATCGATCACCACAGGAATACAAGAAAGTCCAAGGAAATTAAGTAGATTCGGCAGACTATATATATATTATACTCTATCATCATCGACCCTCCCGGCATATCAAATCTTATTTCTAAAGCCACAAGATATCCTCAATTTTATTGTTAACGAAACTAACCCACTATTCTCATCTTATTTAACTATTCCGATTAATTTCACAAAAATTCAATCAAAATAATAATTACCGATAATTTTGTCCTCAATCAACTAAGAATTACAATATACATATATACATCACTTACATACATATATATACAAACATATATATATATATATACACACACACACACACATCCACATACACACACACACACATGGCAGCAATGCTGCTAGTAGCTCACACACACACACACACACATAATAGCAACACGGCAGCAATTCACACACGTGCACAAATACACATAGGCGTACATATACCTCATGTATACCATATAATTACACATACACACTCATATCCACTTTGTCATCATCCTCGCCCACTATATAGTTTTTGGTTGGCTCAAATAGGGTGTAGTGCTCTATTCTTCACCTTCCCTTCCGATTCTAACCATAAATGGTAAGAATCATAACTTTCATCTTACAAAATGTAAAATAAGGATTCTTTTGTAGCACAACATACTAATTCTCACGCCCAATCTATGGTGAAGCTTTCGGAACCCCACCATTTGAGCCATGTGGTCTGTTTAGCCCCATTTTGGCTCGCAACAAAATATGGCCAATTTCCTCCAAAATTCGGACATGCAATGAGAGAATCAACATCAACAATAAGAAGAGGAGGATTTACTTGCAACAATTAAAAGATTCGTGTTCTTCTCCCGGCAACAACGGTAGCGGCACAAATCGATGACGGTGGAGACACCAACCAACGACGGCGACTTCGACTACAGATGCAGCGGCTTCTACTCGGATTCACGATGGCGATTAATAGTGGTAGCGGGGAGAAATTGAGGTGACAATTGTACGGCAAGGTTTTTCTCCCTCAACTTCCTTCCCCACTCTCTCCTTAAATATCAAAGGGGAATGATTTAGGGTTCCGTTAGGTTTCTATTTAGAGCACCAATTTCTTCCTTCCTCATGGCCGCAACCCTCGCGCATCGTTTTTTCCTTTCTCTCCTTTCCTTTCCTTCTTCTCCTTCTTCTTTCCCTTTCTTTTTTCTTCCCTTTCCTATCACTTTGAGAGATAGACGTTGATTACAGTTCCATTAACGCACCTAACAACCCATAATAAAAAATACAGTAAGAAATAAGAACAATTAAATAAAATACTCCCTAAAACAACGTATCCGATTTTGACAAAGAATGTAATTCAAATCGGATATCAATCGGATGCCAAATATTTTTCTCTTCTCTCTTTTCTCTCTTCTATCTCCCTGTGCAGTGCTATTTGTATGAAAAATATTTTGAAATACCCTAAAAACATATCAGAAGTACTTTTATACTACAAGCCGTGCCTGAGTGCGGGTGCCTTAAAAATCCCTTATTAACGTCAATCACCAAACTCGTGAGTATAAAAAATACAACGATATATAATATTTTTAACGTAAAAAATTATTTTCAACTAATGAAATAACCACGAGACAAATTCCAAATAAATTTTACTATAATAATAATAATGCCGATTACACGTAACCTCTTTTAAAATTCCTTCACTACAATATCAAATGAAAAATAGTTGATTACAACCCCTTTAATACACCTAACAACCGATAAAAAAAGATACAACGAAAAATGAGGGCAATCAAATAAAAAACGCTCTAAAAAACTGTGCTAAAACAATATATCTAACATTGGTAAGAACAAAACACAAATTAATCCTCAATCGGATGTCGAACTTCTTCTTCTTCTCTTTCTCTATGCAGCGCGCCTTGTGTGACAAATATTTTGGAATTCCTTAAAAACACATCGGGCGTATTTTTATATTGCAAGTCGTGCTTGAGCGCCTATCAGACACATCTCATGTATAGGTGCCATTGGAAACAGAGTTTCAGGCGCCCCTCAGGCACACCTCGAATGCACATTTTCTAGAATAGGCGCCTTAGGCACGGTTGCCACTACTTTGGAGCTTCGGGTGCTCATTGCATGCACTTCATGCGCACGAACATTGCGATCCTCACACAAATATCACACGACATTCCGATAACTATTTGTTTATTATAATACCTATAAGGGAGTGACCAAAACCCAACAATTCACCTTGGGATTATGTTTTTAACAACACCTTGGGATACGTGCTTTTCTAATTTTTTTATTGTTTGAAAGTGAAAACTAAATTAACCATTATCACACAGTATAAAATGATAATAATAACTAGGCATGGCCTATTTATGTTACCGGTCGTACCCAACATGCACAAAACTTATATGTCTTAAACCTAAGATGGCACATGGCTTGTGTTATGCTAAGTTGATCATATTTATAAGTCTTGCTATTCTATGAGCAGAAATGACACAACTCATTTTTAAAATATAAATAAAAAATATTAAAAATAAAATTATTTAAAAATATTATAAAAAAATGTCATATATTATTTATTTTATTAAATATTTATAATATATTATAATTTCAAAATAAAAAATATATTTATTTTGATGCATTTTGGGGACTCCGATGGTCATAAGAATTAGGGAACCTTCTCGCTGTTCTTGATACTCGAACAAAAATAGATCCAATTTTCATGATTCGAAATCTAAATTATATTCACCACAACAAGACAAATCAGAAGTAAGAAGTATACGATACTCACTCATTGGTATATCATCTGATATTTAAGTCAAATTTTTTTTATATGGGAGAGAAAGATACTAGTAAATGAGTGTGAGAATATAGAGTAGATGGGGTGAGTGTTGGTTTGGAGGATAATGCTCAATTTGGTATACTCGTTTTGTAGAGTGGCTTTAGATTATACACTCCTTAAGATAAGTGTCTTTTGAATTTGTATACTTGGCTGATGAAGTGTCTTTCTGCCTCATGTAAATATTGTTAGGCATAGTTTTCATCCTTTGTTCTCAATGTTCTCCTCTTTTCTTTGAGGGAGTGATTATATTTATAGTGAGATGTGTCATTTGGTTGGCGAGCTTCTAAACTCTTAAATCAATGCGAAAGCATGATACCTCTTCAGTGGTGAGGGACATTACTTGCTTTTGTAACGGCCGCCTCCAATCAATGACTGGATTACCTGGTTTTTAATTATTGGGATCGGCATAGTTGCCCTCTAAAATAGTTTATTAAATATTCCATTATGATCCTTTAATGGGTGTTGATGTGGGTCATGTCCCTTAATTCAACCGTTATGCCATTTGTGTCACGACCTAGGAACACAATATTCGCAGGTCAAAATAAAATCAATAATATATATATTCTATTAACCATAATAACCAAACCGGGCGTGACAATCCAAACACATACAAGACCCAACATGATAAACCCCGCACAAGATCTCATCGGATATAAATTCGGACAAACACAATATACAACCTGCTATCCAAATATCGCAACAAAAGTATTCAACATTTGAACAACTCATTAATATAATGCGATAACTCTAAACATATTCTATACATGGATCAAGGCCCTCATCCGACCATAGACAAAACCATAATATATCATCGAATTAGAAATATAACCAATATGAACATCTCTACTCACTGATAGAGATCTGCCGCATCAGACAACGTCTAAGCAGCACAAGTGTATCCAAGCCATTAGTCTGAAGGGATAAAACATGAAAACATAAGCCTAGAGCTCACCAAGTATCAACAATCATATAAAACGGTATACATAAATCAGAAGTAGTGATATCGCATAGCAATCACGTAAAACAAAACACAATGTCCTTGGAAACCCTGAAAATCGAGGAGATGTCTCGTACTAAATCTTTGTCCGTATTAACTTGTCCCTTCAGGACAAAATCATATAAATTACGATTCGGTAAAATCTCGTAGACGATATCATATCATATGATCCAATGTCACATTACATAATCGCGACCGTCAACACATCCGCGTGGGACACATACCGTCGTCCGGATCTAAAACTCATGATGCCGAAATCAAGAGAATACCGTCGAAACTAAAACATAAATCAAAACACGTTCAGGGTTTATCACATTAGTACATACGGGACATTCCTATTGCCCATCTGTGGGCCAAACCATGTATCTCAAATCGTCGTCCACGCAACGCATGCAGAAATACAAAGCATGCACGAAATCGGAGAACCAAAGATCAATGATACCAACTTGAGGAAGGGTTACCCTCGTCCGATAACTAAAACTATATCGGCTACGATTTAAGCCAGCAGCTCAAGGCTCGGCTACGGTTTAGGCCAGTAGCTCAAGACCATCCATGTACTCTGTCTCCTATAGATTAGGAACTTGCTCACTATGTTTACCACTCGTGGCTTTGGGTGCAACATCAAGTTTTAGTTATATATTAGGACGTCCGAATATATTAGTTTTCCGTCAATTCGTTACGATGGTTCTCAATTAAATACATAGTGGGGCAGGTCAGGTACTAAAAATCTCAACCTTCCTTCCAGCGGAAGTAGCCTATCATATACATACCCGTCGGGACTAAGCCTCCCCGTCGGGAGCGGCGCCATAAATAGCTAATGCCTCGGATCACAAATCGACCCCTAGGGTCTCAGACCGCCATGGTCCTGTAGTGATCCCACCCCCGGTGGCATGCATGATTAGTGCAAGGCCTAGTTCATGGTTCCATAATATACAGATACACAAACATACATATATATTGTCTAGGTGTCCAAAATCCCTCCAAATCACAAATACCCGTACAAAATCACCGCACAACCGATAAAATATACATGCATGTACACAATTGATAAATTGAGGGTATATAAAAATACATACATGTTAGTAAAATCTCTCACAGTAGTCAAAATGCATCAATAATTAAATCAGACCAAGAATACGGCTACAGGATACTTGCCTTAGCATTATACTCTACAGATCTGAAGAAAGGATGTCCCGAAGCACTCCAATCGAGCCTCTCTCTCTCCTGCCCCACGCACCCCGCGCGCACAGCCCCCTCTCCTCTCTGCGCACATCGCCTCCTCGCCGTCACCGCTGCTGCCGCCGGTCCTCTGCCGCAGATCCACCACCACACCGCCTCACGTGGCTGTCATCGACCTCCTCGGCACCGCCCAGCCGGCGCCGACGCCGTTACCACTGCGCTGCCGCCTCCTCTCTCATCGAACGGCTTCTCTCCTTCGCACCACGCCACCGCCACCTCAGCCTACGCCACACCACGGCTCACCACTGTGACCACTGATGTCACCTCTACCACCCTGAACGGCCGCCGTCGACTCTTCCGACACCAATTTCCTCACCCATCGCCGCCGCCGCCGCCTCAATCCGCAACTGCCGCAACAATCGCGGCCACACCCTCAACCACCATTAACCGCCGTTCACCTGTGACGCCGCCGACGCCGCCGCTGTCGCTCTCTTCCTCCTTCTCCCTTCTCCTCTTCCTCCTCCTTCTCCTTCGCCTACGAACCCTAGATCCCTTTTCCCCCTGCACTCTCTCTCCCCGAATCCCTCTCTGCTTCTTTTTCCCCATTCTTTTTTTTCTTTTACTTTATTATTATTATTATTATTATTATTATTATTATTATTATTATTATTATTATTATTATTATTATTATTATATATCTTAAATTTTAAAATCCAAATCGGATTCCGAACAACAGTACATGCGCGCCTCGGCCGCCGCCCCAAAATTCTGATCATTCCTTAAAATTTTAGATATTTTAATTTACTTTCATCACGTCCGAAATACCCAAAATCACAATTAACATTAAAATAATCCAATCAGGATCCGAAATATTATATTCTCCCTTCCTTATAAAAATTTCATCCTCGAAATTTATGCATATCAATCTTTGAACAAATAAGAACAATTCTTCTGGACTTAACCTTGATCAAAAGATTCTTCCAAAAATCTGATCATCAACACCGATTCGTTCTATCCCAATATCGGAATCAAAATTTCAACATAAATAGCTTCTCGAAATCAGCAATAATTCACACTTGATTACATGCCAATAATCAACCCATATTTCTCTCAATATACATACACAAAACACATCATCACGATCTGCCGAACTCGAGACAACGCCAATCTCTTGGTCACCTCTCCAATTCATTGCAAAACCTCAAAAGGCCTATCGAATTTCAACCTCAATCCATCATTTGCCCCCAAAACTAGAAATTCTTTTCTTCAATATGCTTTCGGAAACATCTAACCACTCTTCTTGAACATTCAATCGAGTTGCAAATCTGATCTCTTGCTTCAATCCACAAATCAAATCTTGAGACCGATAACCGTGAATCCACACGATTCCACTGCGCAACTCTGATCAATCATCTACTTCCAATTGAAATCAAGGGCTTTAAAATTAGAATATCATGTAATTTTCTCATCTCGATAATGTGTCGACGACCAAACTCAAGAATGACTTTCTGATCAGCAAGCAAAGAGCCGACTTCATCAGCTTATCCATCATCATCCAAGATGCCACCAAATTCCTCGCTATCCAACGCAAACCAAAACAAAATCTCGAAGGCTTCTTCCTCTTGGCTTCTACCTTTCAGCACGAGACGCATGAACAACTCGTCACTCCGCCGGTGAAGAATCTTCGACGTTCTTAACAAACTTAGATCACTATAGCTTTATAATAGCTGCTGACAACCTCAACTACTCCCTGAGCTTTCATCCGACAATCGAGGCTCTACTTGATTGCGTCCAGCTTCATGATTGCTCGAACAAAAAGATTCACTTGATCTTCACAAAGCATCTTGAAGAAGACGAGGAGCTTGCTCGAGCCCAATCTTGCAGAATTATTCAACGATAACTCTACAACTTCTCCGCTCAAAATAAAGACAAAAGACATTGCAGTACAAACTTTTAATGCAACTCTGATCCTGAACAGCATACGCATAGGCTAAGAATGGATCCACCTACCTACTCCTTCGTCAACAGAATCTCCTTCTACTCCGTGAGATTTCAGATCGATCCAATCAAAGCCGCCACTTTTCCAAAATCACAAGACTCAACAAAACCTCCACATAATCAACGTCCTCAAATCGGATTTCAAATCAGATTCTCTACCTAAGAATCCAAATCAAATCTTACCACTGAGGGCTACGGACCCACATGCTTCCGTTTTTTCTTATGAAAATATACCTAACAAATCCGAAGACTTTCGACCCAAAACATTGTCAATAATATTCTCATCTTCTGAAATGATTTTCTCAAGCCTTTATAATCAAATTAAACAACAATTATCTTCATACAATAATATTTCTAAATCCTCAAAGCAAATATCTCAACTGCTAACTCCAAGCCATAAGTGGAGTAAGTTTGATCCAAAAACATTCAGCCGCCGTAACCCATAGGCAATCACCCGAAAACACTGCATCAGAACATAACCTCAAATCTTCCTCGGGAGCATCACAACCTACCATAGATTAACTTGATCTATCCGGGATCGACCAAATTGACATTGTCGGTAATCTGTCCTTCATTTCTAGAAAACTCTCATTACAATTACTATTCCAATAAACATCGATCGTTTCAAAGCCAAACGTCCCACGGACGATACAATTCTCAAAGAATCATCATCAAATCGCTTAACAAATTCAACTAGTTCTAAGAAATCACGCATCTTCGCAACAAACGATGATCCTTCCCTAACCGGCCACCGCTTCAATCTTCTGCAAATATACAAGCATGCCATCGAAAAAATAATATGCCCAAAATAACACTACTTCCAACCAAACTCGGATTTCCTCAATTGGGCAAACCACAAACTACCCTTCACAGCTATGACACAGTCCTCAGACGGAACTCATGCCCCACATAAATTCCTTGAACAAATCAAAACATCATTAATAAAGCCATCACAAAACAGACCCAAATATGACTGAGAGATCCAATTCACAAGATCCACAAAAGATGCCAACAAAATCACTAACCCAAAAACATCACTGAAGCTCACAACGGCTGCACCTTTATCTTGAATGCAACCTCAGGTATATTCTCCTGATATCCTTAATTGACAATACTTCAAGTACAAATCGATTTAGAAAACATCGAGTACTAACCATTGATCAAATAAATCACCTACCATTTCCTAACATTCGCTTATCAAATAATTCATTTTCCAAATGAATTAAATTTTAAAAATTCATTGATAACCTCATAGATTCATCATGCTTATCCCAAAAGAATTTAATACCCCGCGGCAACGCACTCGACCAATACCTAATTGACTCTATGCAAGGTCCTTGAAATTGATGTCACTCCTGACACAACTTCAGCAACAACCTCAACTACCGGCTAAAAGACAATTCAAACTAATCTTCTCATCTAAGAAACAGCTCAAATTACCATACAATTAGAAAACTTTTTATGATCACATAACGACTCCCAGATATGGCCACATATGCCAAATAAACTTGGCACATATTTTCATCAATTAACTTGCAGGCACAATGATATCAATTTCATCACCTCTCGATCAATTCTTCTTCATATTCAAAATTCACAGCCCAAATTGTAAATCAGAATATTCTTACCGAAATCGTTTACACTAGTGTGGTGACTTGCCAACCAAATCACCCCCAATATCACATTAAAGTCCAGTTCATCAAATAAAATTAGATTAACCAATCATTGATATCTACAAACCCAGATTAGACATCAGAGTCTACAAATTTAACAGATCAAAGGATTACCCATCAAGGGTAAACTTTATCAAAGCTCGCCCTAAAAATTGGAAAAACATACAATATTTATATACAATCTCAAAGGCCACAGACTTATTTTCATGCCTTCACCAACTAAATTCACTTTCCTCACTATCCCAAATGCCAAACATAGAATGACTCCCAAAATTGCCCCCACAAAAGCATCTCAAGAAGTAGAATACGGCACTGAGAAGCCCACCACTGGCTTGCCTCACTCTCCAACTTATGAGCAATGGATCAAAACTTCATTTGAATTGTCAAAAACCTCAAACACCTCCTCCACTTTTTGAAATTCAATTTAAGCCTTAATTGAGATTAAGCATCCCAAAATTTTTCAAATCGGCTCACATTTAATCATTCAAAGGACTCTCCAACTTTCCTACAACAAATCATCCTTCACAAAGCAACCAAACTTTCATCTGGCTGCTGAATCAAATTACCCATAATGTCGCTCGTGTGGCTCAACACAGCCAATTAATCAACTTTTCGAGTCAAATTCAAATATTTACAACCCAAACTTTCATTTTTTACCAAAGGCTACACTTATCATGCTAGATATTCAATCAATTTCTTATCCGAGATGAACCAAAATACCTCACCTTATGACCATTTCTCTGATACCATCACTGTCACGACCCAGAAACATAATATTCGCAGGTCAAAATAAAATCAATAATATATATATATTTTATTAACCATAATAATCCAACCCGGGTGTGACAATCTGAACACATACAGGACCCAACATGATAAACTTCACACAAGATCTCATCAGATATAAATCCGGACAAACACAATATACGACTTGCTATCCAAATATCGCAAGGGAAGTATTCAACATTTCAACAACTCATTAACATAACGCGATAACTCCAAACATATTCTATACATGGATCAAGGCCCTCATCCGGCCATAGAAAAAACCATAATATATCCTCAAAATTAGAAATATAACCAATATGAACATCTCCACTCACCGATAGAGATCTGCCGCATCAGACAACGTCCAAGCTGCACAAGCGTATCCAAGCCACTGGTCTGAAGGGATAAAACATGAAAACATGAGCCTAGAGCTCACCAAGTATCAACAATCGTATAAGACGGTATACATAAATCGGAAGCATGGATATCGCATAGTAATCACGTAAAATAAAACACAATGTCCGTGAAATCCCTAAAAATCGAGGAGATGTCTCGTACTAAATCGTCATCCATATTAACTCGTCTCTCCAAGACAAAATCATATAAATCACGATTCGGTAAAATCTCATAGACGATATCATATCATATGATCCGAGGTCACATTACATAATCGCGACCGTCACCACATCCGCGTGGGACACGTACCATCGTCCTGATCTAAAACTCATAATGCAGAAATCAAGAGAATACCGCCGGAACTAAAACATAAATCAAAACACGTTCCAGGTTTATCACATTAGTACGTACGAGACATTCCTATCGCCCATCTGTGGGCCAAATCACATACCTCAAATCGTCGTCCACACAACACATGCAGAAATACAAAGCATACACAAAATCGGAGAACCAAAGATCAATGATACCAACTTGAGGAAGGGTTACCCTCGTCCGGTAACCACGGCTATATCGGCTGCGATTTAAGCGGCCACCAAGGCTCGGCCACGGTTTAGGCCGTGAGCTTAAGGCCATCCATGTACTGCCTCCCAGATTAGGAACTTGCTCACTATGTTTTACCACCCGCGGCTTTGGGGCAAAACTCATGTTTTAGTTATATATTAGGACGTCCGAATATATTAGTTTTTCATCAATTCCTTACGATGGTTCTCAATTAAATACACAGTGGGGTAGGTCAGCTATTAAAAATCTCAACCTTCCTTCTGGCGGAAGTAGCCTATAATATACGTCCCTGTCGGGACTAAGCCTCCCCGTCGAGAGCGGTGCCACAAATAGCTAATGCCTCGAATCACAAATCGATCCCTAGGGTCTCGGACCGCCATGGTCTCATAGTGATCCCACCCCCGACAGCATGTATGATTAGTGCAATGCCTTGTTCATGGTTCCACAATATACGGATACACAAACATACATATATATCGTCCGAGTGTCCAAAATCCCTCCAAAACACAAATACCAGTACAAAATCACCACACAACCGATAAAATATACATGCATGTACACAATTGATAAATTGAGGGTATATAAAAATACATGCATGTTAGTAAAATCTCCCACAGTAGTCAAAATGTATCAAAAATTAAATCAAACCAAGAATAAGGCTGCAGGATACTTGCCTTAACATTATACTCTTCAGATCTGAAGAAAGGATGTCCCGAAGCACTCCAATCGAGCCTCTCTCTCTCTTGCCCCATGCACCCCACGCGCACAGCCCCCTCTCCTCTCTACGCACAGCCGCTCTTCTCCTATTCACTGCCGCCGCCGGTCTCGCCGCTAATCCACCATCAAGGCCACTCACGTGGGTTGCCATCGACCTCTCGACACTACCTACCGGCGCAAGCCGTTATCACATTCGCTTTCTCTCTCATCGAATGACTTCTCTCCTTTGCACCACACCACCACCGCCTCAGCCTACGCCGCGCCACGGCTCACCACTGCGACCACCGATGTCACCTCTACCACCCGGAACAGCCACCGTTGACTCTTCCGACACCGATTTCCTCACCCATCATTGCCGCCGCCTCAATCCACAACTGCCACAACAATCGCGGCCACACCCACAACTACCATCGACCACTTCATTCGCTGACGCAGCGCCGTCATTGCCGCCGCCTCTCTTCCTCCTTCTCCTTTCTCCTCTTCCTCCTCCTTCTCCTTCGCATGCGAACCCTATATCCCTTTTTCCCCCTGCACTCTCTCTCCTCGACTCCCTCTCTGCTTCTTTTTCCCCATTCTTTTTTTTTCTTTTACTTTATTGTTATTATTATTATTATCCTCATCTTAAATTTTAAAATCCAAATCGGATTCCGAACAACAGTACAGGTGCACCTCGGGCGCCGCCCCAAAATTCCAATCATTCCTTAAAATTTTAGAATATTTTAATTTACTTTCACCACGTCCGAAATACCCAAAATCACAATTAATATTAAAATAATCCAATCAGGATCCGAAATATTACAATTTGCCTTGTGGGCTCAAAGGCGCCTTCCATTGTACTGTCGTCATATGGGCCTCTTACCTATCCGTACAATGGATTTAGGCCTGTCGGATTCTAGCCATTCTCATTACTAGCCTTCCACGTTGGGAGGTTTGAATTTAAACTTTCAGCATGTTTCTAATGGGACATCAGCTGTAGATTCATCAATGCGCATTCTTTTTCCAAATATTATGTTAATTTGGGGTCTCGTTTGGCATGATTTTACTCCCTGCCATCAATCTCGTGATACATTATCTTCTTAAATTGAATGCCCGTTGATCACTCCTCTTAATTATAAATGGTTGGGCTCTCTTTTTCTTTGTATCATAAAGTGTCATTTGTCCTACTTGATGGTATGACTACCCAGAGTCAACATGGAAACTTCGCGCCACAAGTTCAAATCGTGGGAGAGCTCTTCCGATTTTGAAGTCGAGATCCGAGGATATGCTTGAAGACTGCCTTGATTATTCTATTTTATATGAAAAACTGTCTTAGTTCTTTTTTTTTTTTTTACATCAATCCCAAAATCAGGCCTTCATCGCTGTGATAATACTTCCATAGTCACTGCCTGGGTGGTTACTGTTGGTGTTTGGCGGATAGTTTTTATAGCCGCCTCCCCCCTAGGAAATGGGCAGTTCTTGGATAGAACTATTGCTATTCCTGGGGGAGTCTTTTCTTCTTTGCGTCCATCTCAAGGTTGGGGTCGTGTGTTGTCATGGTGCCTTGTATCTCGCTAACCCTTGTGGAGATGATTAAGATATATATTTTTAGTTTGGATAGATGTCTTTCTTTCTCTTATTGGGTCGCCACTCCATGTCTTCTTTATCTCCTTCCGAATTGTTCTTTTGCTATTGTAAGCGTTGTGAAAGGAATCAATGAATAAAATTGCCCAAATGTTATTCGTTTGCCTTTATATGGCTCTAATTTATTGTGTTCTCTGAACAATTGAAGTGGTTAAATGTTATTTTTTATCGTTTAATTTCTAACAATCAAACAACTCGATTATTGATAACTCAATTGCTGATAACTTTATCTTCTGACAATTCAACATGTAATAATTTACTTAAGATGCTCAGTTGGGCATCCATAAATCAATCGAATCGGTCTCAAGTAACATCAAGGTCGCTTGTCGCTAGCCTATCACTTTGAGAGATAGACGGTGCGCGAGGGTTGCGGCCATGAGGAAGGAGAAAAAAGAAAGAAAGGGGAAGAAAAGGAAAAGGGGAAGAAGAAGGAGAAGAAGGAAAGGAGAGGAGAGAAATGGAAAAATGGTGCGCGAGACATGTGACGAGGGTTTGAGTTTTATTTCGCTGTATCGAGTTATGTGTGCTCGAGTTGAATCCCAATGCGAATAATATCATAAGTTTTTTTTTGTTAATATTAATAAATTTATATAAAAAATTAAGTAAATGAGAACTACCTATAATAAAACCTATTATAAAAATGTTTACAAAAATACACTTCAAACAATTTGGAAAATCCAGTCTGGACTTCATAACGAAAAGGATGGAGGAATCCGACTGGAAAGTGAATCGCCGAAGGCTGGAAACTTACCATATGCAACGCATTCAAATTTGACTCTTCCACTGACACAGCAGTTTGGCTTGCCGAATTTCCACGTAGCGAGGATGACATCAACTGAATACGCACGTGCCCGTCAGGTAGTGGGTCCATGCTGTTCTTATATTCGTCTTTTTCCTCTTCAGAAAAAGAAAAATAGAAAAATAGAAAACCGTTGCCTTAGTCGAATAATATTTCCATTTAATTTGGAGGTTTCCACCAGCGTCGTAAGGTTTCGGGCAAGTAACTTAAGAGGGAAAGGGTAAAAATGAGATTCGACTTTGGCCCAATTTGACGCGGCCATTTCACGCATCCAAGAGGTGTCCGTGAATCTTCTTCTCTCCTTCTCTCATCCGACTATATCTATATATAATACCCTCAAACCCTTTCCATTGTCCCATCTTCTGTAGCCGCACGAACAGAGAGAGGGAGAAGCTTCTGGACAAAGAGAGACGGAGGCTTTCCTTTTCTGCTGTCCCTCGAGAGGAAAATTGGCAAGCAAATCTTCCACAGCGGGGTTGAAATTTCTCGCAATTTTACCACCATAATCGACGGCGATGGCTCGCTCTTTCTCCAACGCTAAGCTTCTGTCTGCTGTAGTCGTCGACAACATCTCTCTTGCTCTAAACAGGTAATTGATCATTAACAAGAAGATACTCTTTTAACTCTTTGTTTCTCTCGATGATTTTGCTTCAGCGCATCGTATTATGTCCGATTCCGTCTAGCTTTAATGTTCCGATTCATTGTGTATGGCTTTGTGCAATTTCGTCATTGCCGATCTTGTTTAGGCGGTGATAACTCCCCGGGGCATGTGTCGTGTTGATAACTATCCCCTCCCCTAAAGGCGCTGCCTTAACAAGAAGTTAAAAATTGCACCCTCTGAAACTGCGGACGACAAAACTGGCCCTGTTTTTGGATCGTGTTGAGGGACCTCTGTTGTATCCCGTCGATTTGACGGATCATCTCTTTCTGGCGTATGAAAGCGGGATCTGTCAAAATCGTTCCATAATTTTTTGGCATAGGCATTTGATTTGTTGATAGATAAAAAAGGTCATCAATTTAGAAGAATGAATTGTTCAACTGTTGTTGACATTGCGATTTAATTAACGTTCAGGCGGGGTTACGCGGCGGCATCGCAGGGAGGAGTCGTGTCGAACTTGGCAAGAGGGGGGAGTGCTAGGACGGGGAAGGCAGCACAGGAGGAGACGGCGCGGTCTGCCGAAAACTCGTGGGTTCCGGATCCGGTGACCGGATACTACAGGCCAGCGAATCGGACCGACGAGATCGACGTGGCGGAGCTTCGGGAGATGTTCATCAAGAACAAAAAGCCCTGAAGAAAACAAAAATTATAACCAGCTCGAAGGACGAAGTCACTCGTCGGAGGGAAGGCGGTGGTGGCGGATGGCCCCGCCTTTCGCCCGGCGGTGAACCGTTCGGGTTGCTGTTCTTCTGTATTTTCGTAGCCATTGATACGGCGTTTTCATTATAAAAAGAATAATTATAGAATATACTTGGTCATCTCGTGCTATTTGTGTCAAATTTTCTTCACTCTGTCAAAAATCGTCCACGTTTAGTTGCCTGACTTATAAATTAATTTCTTTACACTTAATTATTTTACTTTTCTTTTTTTTAAAAAAAAAAACACGATATGACAATTCACATCTGCATGAATTTTCCACGTAGAAATACATAATTGAACTTAAAAAAAAAAAAACTAATTAGAAATTTATGTTTACAGAGTCAGGTCCATTGGTCCACCCTAAAAATACTCTGGAGAGAAGACGGCACCTTCTGATTGCTAAATTTTAGTATTTCTGTCTCGAGAGGTGGTGTCAAGAGGAGGAAGCTGCGCCTTAGCCCTAATTCTACTTCCTTAGAACATTAAATACTTAGTCTAATATATGCAATCAATTCACATGTGGATATTAAGTAATAACTGAAGATTGTCTCTCAAAAAATATTTTTTTAATCGAGTTTTGACCAATAACCTTGCTATTAAAAGTTAACTTGAAAAAGTTAACACAAATCAACATTTTTGCATATAAAGGCAGCGGAGCTGCCGATATGGTGTAGCGGCGTTGAAATCAATGCTAACGACTTGCTGAAGGCTGAGTCAGTCCAGCACTAATGTTGACCAGACGCGCCAACGCAACGATTCGACCACCTCGACACTTCTCGACAGCTCCTCGGAGGCTTTGGCCACAGAATGGCATGGTTCACTCCAGCCATGGCCCATCCGGAGGCTAACGGCTTGATACCTTTCATAAGGACCGGCCAACACGCACGACGCGATCAACTCGGCGTTGGCCGTCCGCACTTCTCAGACGTTGGACCAAGAAGCTTTCCGAGAATTGCGTCGATCCGTTTTAGGCCAGTCATTAAAGCTGCAACCACGATCTCCGAGGATATTCCACGATGTCAAAAAGAACGCCCAACAAGATTGCGCCTTTCAAAAAAGCGAAAGCGCTAGATCTTTCCAATTCCTTGCCAGCCAAGGTACTTCAACGGTGATATACTGGGGAGGAAAGAAACCAACTTGGAAAGTAGTTGGCCACCTCAGAAGGAAACAATCCTCCACTACTTGGCAACAGACATCAACCTTCAAAAGGAAGGCCAGCAGCAGATCATGAGGACGATCACTCCTTCCAAAGAAGGAGGGTCGCCATCTTCACCATAAAGAAAGGCCCTGGGTTCACCATCTGGGGCACGCTCTCATTCATACTCTTTGAGGCTTTCATTGAGACATTCTCCCATACTTTCAACAAAGGTACACTTTTGAGACATCCATTGCGCACGCTGCGGGACGACAGGTGCTTACAGGCCTTGTCTTCCGCCACCTTCGTTCTCCCAAAATCCTAAGGCAATGTTGGTATTCTCGCATTGCCATCGCTCTTCCCACCGTCTTATCTGCACAAGACCTCACGTCTCTATTACATCCATCCATACACTCAAGCTCTCTCTCTCTCTCTATTTTCGTTCTTCCTTTCAAGATCAGACATCGACTGAGCGTCGAAACGTTTTCGGTGACAACTTTCCGCCGATAACGCGACCTCTTGTTCGCTAGTGGTGTGTAGGATTTGTGACTAGGTGAACTGTACCAGCCAAAACCATCCGTGTTAATCCTAACTGCTCTCAAGCCTAATCCAAGACGCATCAAATTTCTACCCTCACAAATTCTTGTCAAATAAAACAGTAATGAGGAATAAAAACGGCAAAATATGTGCTAAATTCAAAATATCTAAATCTGGAATGTTTAAATGTTAAAAGTTTAAATATGATTTTGTATATTAATTTTGTAATCCAAATACAAACTTCAAATAATTCAAAATTCAGAACTATTCAAATATTTAAATGTTTAAAACCTAAAATTGGATAAATTTGAAGATTGTGTTAAAAATTTATATATCTTAAATGATCAAATCATATCAAATATTAAATATTATATAAGTAAAACCTCAAAAAATTCAAAATGTACTAGAGCAAAGAACAAATAATAAAAACATTAATTTTGATTAATAGTTACACATACTCGTAATAACATTAAGTTAAAATACTATTATTTAAATTCAGAGATGGACAATCCATATTATTATTTTTATAGATAAGATTAAAAGTCACTTTATATCGTCACTTGTGTAGGTAGGTACAACCCTCGGGTCTTTCTATAAAATTTTTTAATATATTATTCCATTTTATTTTTTACATTAATATTTAATAAAATACCAAATTGAGGGATTCCATAATAAAAGGCATGAAACTTTTCTTTTATGTAGAAAAAGCGTAAAATTTTTTACCCTGTGAATAAATATAAATATCAGTTTGAATAACGAAGTAGAATTCTGTTCAAAATATATGTATGAACTATTATATATAAGGGTCAAATGCACAATTTCATAACTTTTATTCTCCAATTAATTATATACATGAATATAATATTTTAACTATTCATTTATTTTGCATAAATCAAATAAAATTTTTAAATATTCAATAAAATATAAATAAAATTTTAATTTTCTCTTTTATGAAAGTCATATACATATAATAATATTTAAAAAAAAAAAAAAACCTAAGTGTTACACGTATGTATATTAAAAAAAAGGAATGAATAAAAAAGTAAATGATTCAAAAATAAATTAAAGAGCAGACGTAAAATACTTCACCTTTTGATCTGACAATTCTAACAAGACAAGACTTTAAAATCTCTTCTTTCTCGTCTTTTTCCTCTGTACATTCTCTATCCTCCCCTTTCCTTCCCACAAAAATCCCCTGAACAATGCACCCAGGCTTTATACAAATCAAATGGATGCATAAGCATCCGACAAACACATATAAGGCAACGCTCACAACTCTCAGGCATACATAAGCACAACATCACATCCCATGAATGCTACATATACATATATTGGATGCCATTTAATCGGTCAAAAATATATACAAGTATTATGTAGGCATGCATCAGGTACCATCAATCTTTTAAAAATGTGCATGAGTGCCATAGAGATACACCTTCTGGCTTGTGACTTCTACTTCAAACACGCATGAGTATAAGTCAGCCATCATTCACAAACTTATTTGAATTTTTTAAAAATTAAATTTCTCCTCAATATGCATTATGTAATTATTTTCAAATTACTTTGAATTATTCTAATAATGTTATAAATCAACAAATAAAAACTAGACATTATAGTTATATCACATACATACATTAATAGTAATTCTAAAATACCAAAATAATAATATAGTTTTGGCTATAATATCAGTGCTACTCCTTTTAATTTTGTCTGCCTGTTAAAAATATTTCAATAATATATGGCAATTTTTTAGACTAAATTATCTAACAGTCAAAAAATTGATACATATGCATCCCGAGTCTCATTGTTTGTCGACGGATTAATGATCGGCTTTTGGATTTCTCATCCGGATCGAATTTCGAGTGGGTCCGAGATACAACATTGGCGCCAGTTTGTGAACATGATAAAAAGTCTAACGCCTCCCTCAACACTCAATCTCTTACACAAAGATGGTCAACACTAGTGCGCAAGCCAGAGCACCACTAGGAGACACACCCGCCAACGGCGACAACCTCTCGATGGGTAGCCGTGTCAATGAGTGCCTGCAGCTTGACATCTACCAGCTGGCCATCGAGATGGGCGATATGAGACTGATACTTCAGGCACTCTGCAACCGGACGGGTACGCAATGGATGGGGGCTCCTCCTCTGGTGCCTCAGATGTCATCCTCTAGGCGAGGTAAACACAGTGCTAGAGCCCCCAAGGCCAGATCAGATCGGCCTGATGACACCGAGGTCCAGGCGGCCTTTGGCAAAGATGGTTCAAACGATTTACTGAAGCCACCCTAATAGGGACAAGCAGTGGAAAGTCCAGAGTGGCACAACCCCCACAACTCGCAAATAAAGGAGGTAGACGGGCAGCAGATCATGCAAGGCGCGCTGCCCCTGAAGGATGACAAAAGGCTGGGACCAAGATGACCAATTTAACTGGGCAGGATAACACGTAGCCCGTAATGTCATCAATGCCCGGAGGAGATGGGTCCCATCTTGACAGATGGAGGAGTAGGTAGAGTGATCTAGAACTACCTCGTTCAAGGAGAAGTATGCGCCTCCTCTCGACTTGCGAAGGTCACCTTCGCAATGGGCATCCAGACCCAAACCGCCCCTACAAGTTTAAATGCCGACGATTGGAGGGGTACAATGGGAGTAAGGACCCAATGGACCATCTCAACTATTTTCGCATCCATCTGTCCCTCCATGGGGTGAGTGAGGCTGTGATATGCCAGTGCTTCCCCATCACTCTTAGAGGGGATGCGCTGCTCGAGTTCCATGGTCTCCAATTAAACTCTATCCTCTCATTCGACGAATTCGCAGATTGCTTCTTGAACGAGTTCCCTTCCAGTCGGAGGGAGGAGAAGCAACCCTGACACCTAATCCGTCTCTGCCAGAAGCCAGACGAAAGCCTAAAGCTATTTTTGAACCGCTTCATCATTGAAGCGTGTCGGATCCCCCAACTCTTTAAAGAGCTAAAACTCAATGCATTCGCCGCCACGTTAGCAATGAGGGACTTCTTCAAGCACCTATCATACCAATGCTGCAGCTTTTTTTTGAAAAGTTGAGGTCATTGCCCGAGCCTACATCTCAACAGAAGGCTAACGAGGCAAAGCGTCCAATATGTGGACCACCCACCGGAAGGATCCAGCCTACCGAGAGAAGAAGAGAAATGGCGACAACAACGACTTCGAGAGCGCAAGAAGCGCCACACCCGCCTCGGCCGGCTCTAGGAAGGAGTAAAGGCCAATGTCCCCGACTCCCCCGAAAGATACCGTGTAAATATCCCGACATCGATCCAAGATGAGAAGGTCTTTAAGTGACCAAAAGCGTAAAAAAAGCTCGAGCGGTGGAGACCAGGATGAAGTACCGCCACTACCACCGCTATCTCGGGGTGTTCTAGGAGAACCACAGGACCTCGCAATAGGAGATAGAGAGCCCGATCCATCGCAGATACCTCAAACAAGTTTGTGAAGGGTCGGGGTGCCTCCGCAGCCTTCCCGAAGGCAAAGTGATCGAGCCGCCAAGGAACCACACGGCCGACGTGATCAAAGATGGTTTCAACGGGCCGGCCAAGAACAGCAGACAGGCGAACCCGAACGAAGCTTCCAAAGAACAAGAGAGCAAGAGTAGAGGCTACGAGTGATGTTATTAGCTTCAAAGAGCGATGATATGGCACATGTAACATCCCCTCATTTCGATCCACTTGTTATATCTATCATCTTTTTAGATGGTATAGTCGATTACCAACTAAAGTGAGTCTTTATTGATAATAAAAGTTCTCAAAATTTACTGTATCTTGATGCATTCTTTTAATTTGGGTTGAGATGAAACCAGATGAGAGAGCCGAAGGCCCTCTATATAGCCTGGACAATGAACCTGTGCCTACGTAGGGAGAGATCTAGTTAGAGATAACGATGGAAACTTACCCACGTACTCATCGCGGTGAGAGATAACGTTTCGCCGTCGATCTACCGTCCATCTATAACGCCATATTAAATGGCACCATTCCTCACCGCCTTCGGGGTTGTTAGTTCAATCCCTTGTTTGACGGTGAAGTTCCCACTCTATACCTGCAGACACGCGTGCTCGGCGAGGTGTGATGGGGACGGATGTGCTACCTATCCCAACTTGCTCAAATGGGTGCCAAACCGGCCGGGACAGAGATTTGAATTTTTGTGACGAAGCCACACTACAGCAAGCCCACCGAGTAAAGCGACCAAAATTGTCCCCTCGACACCACCGAGCCTCACGGCTAAGTGCGTGCACATCGCGCTCTCTTACGGCGACCAACCATGACTAACTCATTAACTTCCTCCTCAAAGAACTCCGATGTATTCGCATGAGTCCTTGCGACATGTCTAAGATACCAGCAGGAGTAATGGTCCACAAGTTGGACCTCGATCCTGGTCATAAGCCATTTAGGTAGAAGCGTAAAAATCACTCTGTGGAAAAGCTAATAGCCGTCATAGAAGAGCTGAAGAGACTGCTGGACGCCGAATTCATAAATGAAGTCCAATACCCAAATTGGCTATGAACGTTGTGCTTGTGAAGAAGAGTAATGGCAAGTGGCGAATGTACGTCGACTTCACCGATGTGAACAAAGCCTATCCTAAGGACAACTTCTTGCCCTTGGATCGATCGGTTGGTGGACTCCACATCCCAGTGAGCTTCTAAGCTTTATGGATGCCTATTCGATTATAACCAAATCAGGATGGACCCAAAAGATGAGAAGTATACCTCCTTCATAATCGACAGAGGAACATATTGCTATAAAGTCATGCCCTTCACTCAAGAATGTCGAGGCAAACCAGCGAGACTTAGTGTACTAGATGTTTGAGACCTAGATCGGAAGGAATGTAGAAGTGTACGTTAACGACATGCTTATCAAGAGCAAAGTATCCGATGACCACATTTACAATATGAAGGAGACTTCGAGGTGCTCTGAGCTCATAGGTTGAGGCTCAACTCGACCAAGTGCGCGTTTAGGATAACCTCCGGGAAGTTCCCGGGCTTCATAGTGTCCCAAGTAGCAAAGATAGAAATAAACCCGAGAGAAGATTAGAGCTATCCTCGATATGAGCTCTCCACGGACTATGAACGAAGTCTAAATTCACCGGGCGGACGGCGGCCCTATCACGGTTTCTTGCAAGTCCAAGGAGAAGTTCCGTCCTTCTTCAAGGAACTCGATGAACCAAAACATCCGATTCGATGAAGACGGATGAGTGTGAGAAAGTGTTCCAAGAAATGAAGATGTACCTCACCAGTCCACTCCACTTGAATTCACCATCCTCGAGCGAGATCTCAGACCTCTATCGGATACATCGGACACAGCGCTAAGCTTAGTGCTCGTTAGGCAATACTAGGGTAACGCAGCGACCCTTGTATTATGTGAATAAGGTTCTCACGGACATGGAGACTCAATTCCCACACGCAGAGAGGATTTCCTTACCCCCTTCTATTCTGCACGAAAGTTAAGACCCTACTTCTAGGCACATAATCATCGTATTGATGGACTAACCCCTAAAGTCAATCCTCCCAAATCGAGACATTCGGACGATCGGGTCAAATGAGCTATAGAATTAGCTGAGTTTGACGTGGAGTTCCGGCCACACCGTCACTGAAGGGCTAAGACATCTAGATTCTAGACGTCCAGATAGGAGTTAAATAGTTTCAGGTAAAGCATTTGCAGATACAGTTCATGAAATTAGAGTTGGATACTTTATCATAAAAGACCTTTTCGATATGTCTATTTTATTCTACATTTCAAGATACGAGTCGTAATTCCAAGAAAGAATTAGTAAGAAGACTTAAAGGTTGATTTTTGGCGTTGTGTTTAGTCATCTCGTTGAGAAATAGGTGCTAAGTTCATCTAGCATATATGCTCATATCTGGGAATTATTCTTGTGATCATTGAACACATTTTGGTCATTAAGTTTTGAAGATGATTTTCAGAGAATTCAACTGGATTGCTCCTAGATCAAGTGATCAAATTTATTTTTGATTTTGAACTTGGATTGGTGCCTATTTTGAAGGCTTTGTATGGGGTAGTCTGTCTAAACTAAAGAAATTGAGACAGTAATTGTAGAATCTTGAGAAGATTTTGTTCGGCCAAGTGTCTTGGTGTAAAGTGCTTCAACGTTATCTGGTGAATAAAATTGAATTAATGGATCTATGTTTAGATTATTTGGGATATTGAATATGTATCAGCTTTCATGGATAGAGGATTTGTTGGATCCTTTTAAAGAAATTTGGGTTTTCTTTAAGATCAAACTGTATTTGAGGTATCATTAATTGAGGATTCAGTGGGAGGATGTACATAGAACAGCTTTCAGGTCAAAGTGTGGCCATTGCGATTTCTGTTGATGCTTTTGGGTTGTCCAAAATCCTAGTCTTTTATGGATATTATCGATTGGAATTTTTTGACCGTGTTTGATTTAGTTATGATGGCTTTGTCAATAATGTTTTAATTTATTTGAAAAATATTGAGAAATATGATATTCATTTGGAAAGTTTGTTGCAGATTCTGATGTGTCATTTTGGTTCATATGGTTCTTAATATGTTATTTGAAAATTCAAAAAAGATGGAAGCATTGACGATTTTAAAAAGACCGATTAAGATCTCGTGAGTACAGAGTTTCTTAGATCTAGTCGGTTATGATAGGAGTTTTGTTGAATGTTTTTCTAGAATTGCAGTGCTGTTGCCGCTTTTGGAATAATGACGATCGATATTTAATTAAAGTGATACTTGTTAGGAAAGTTTTTGGTAATTGAATAATAGTGTCATCGGCATCAATTTTGTCGATCCTCGATGGATCGAAGGATTGGTAACACTCAATGATGCTTCTATAAAAGATTTAAATATGTTTAGATTTTGTGTATCGTACCTTATCTAAGACTAATTTGGAATACAAATATAATCTAGAGAGGATTTTCATGTGAGGATGCTATGGTGAGGATGCTAGAGGGATTATATTTTGAACGAAACTTCTATTTGAGAGAGAAGCTTTTATAAAGATTAGTAGTGACGTCCTTTTTGAATGAACCGTCTTGAAGTTAGAAGCGATCGAGTAGGTAATCTCAAACATTCTGCACAAAATGCTTTTCATTGCACGTTCGAGATGAGACATGTTTTCAAGAATTCTTTCATTTGAGTTTCGGATGATTGGATGAAAGTTGAAAAGCCGATTGGATAGAAACTCAAAACAAATAAGGTCACAAGAAGTTATGGTTGAGTTAGAGTGATCCAAGTTTGATGGGAGCATCAAGGCTCTCCATCTAGTGGAGTAGAGAGAGTTTGATGACGCTTTGATCACGAGCCGTGACAAGATGTATCTTGTGCCTAAAGAAAAATGCAAGAAGAAGCCTTCGAGATTTTGTTTCAGGTCTACCTTCCAGATTAAGTTAGTTGATGATGGTTTAGCTGAAGAAGACTTTTCATTATTTACCGAAATTTGAGGCAGGTGAGGGTTGAGCTAATAAAGTTGGCTTATCGCTTGCTTATTAGGAATTCATTCCCGAGTTTGGTGTTGGCATATTGTTGAGATGCGAGATTGCAAGGTATTTCTACTTTCGAGGCTTTTGATTTGAGTTGAGGCGATGATTGATCGACTAGCGCAAGTGGATGTTTCATGACTCACGGCTATTGATTACAAGATTTGATTTGAGACTTAAAGTAGGAGATGAGGTTTGTAATTCGATTGGGGATTCGGGTAGAGTAGTCAGATGTTTCTGGAAGTATATTGAAGAGAAGAATTCTGAGTTTTGAAGTCGAATGGTAGTCTGAAGTAGAGATTCATTAGGATATTCAAAGTTTTCAATAGATTAGAGAAGTGACCTTCAGATTGGCCTTATTTTTAAATTTGATGTATCAATACGATATATTTTATATGAATGATCCTTCGCATATCATTGGGTTAAAGTCGTTTTGATCAACAGGAAGTGCTTTAGGTTGAAGTAGTGATCTCAATTTTGGGATAAGAAGGATCTAACGTAAAGAATAAGATATTTTCATCGATCATTATACTTTTGAGGAATCTTTCAGTTGTTGAAGTGTTAAGAGATCTCGATGACGAGCTCAGAAGAATATCCCTATTTGTTGAGGATTGAATTTGGATAAATCATTTGATCAAGAAAGTGTATTGAGAAGTATGAAGATGAAGATCAGAAGAATATCCTCATTATTGGATAATTGAGATTAAATTCGAGAGGTATAAATTTTGAGGACGAAGTTTTTGTAAGGAGGGGAGAATGTAATATTCTGAATTTTTTTCGGATTAATTTAATATTAATTATAATTTTTGATAAGTTATCCATGATAAAAATTAATTTTATATTATATAATTTAGAAGGATATTTGGATCAGTTGAGCTGGCGTCTGAGGTACACTCGTACTATTATCCGAATATTAGTTAGAAATTTGAAATAAAAGAAAAATTAAAATAGAAAATAATAATAATAATAATATAAAAAATTAAAAAAGAAAAAAAGAAGAAGAAGATAAGAAGGGAACGGAGAGACAGAGTGAGGGGGAGAAGGAAGAGGAGAGAGAGTGTGAGGGGGTTGGGGTTTTGTGCGGTGGGAGGAGGAAGGAGAAGAGGAGAGAGAAGGGAGAGGAGATTGGTGGCGGCGGTGGCTCACAGTGGCGCAGCGGTGGTTGGTGTGGGTGGTGGTGATGGCGCGGTGAGGCTGCCGTGGATGTCCACAGCAGCTATTGGAGGCATCGACGGTGATGCACGGTGGAGATGCTATGACGGTGGTTGGCGATGGTAGTGGCGGCACATCAGTGGCCGGCATGCAATAGAAGCTGCGTAGAGGAGAGAGAAAGGGGCGTAGCCACGGGTGACATGCTGACAGTGAGAGAAAACGGCCCAATTAGGATGCTTCGGGACATCCTTTCTTCAGATCTGTAAAGTATAAGGTCAAGACAAGTATCTGTAAACCCCCACTTTGGTTTGATTTAATTTCTGATATATTTTGGATACTATTTAAAATTTTTACTAACAAGCATATATTTTCATATACCTAATTTATTTATTCTGAACATATCTATGTAGTTCATTAGGTGTTTTGGGAATTTTTTTGTACTGATTTTATAATTTTAGAGGGTTTAATATTTTTTTAAAAGTCTAAAAAATTTATTCTATACTATATATTTTTATATCAGTATATTTGTATGAAAATGAGTATGAAACTTTGCTCAGCCACAGCAAATCATGCACGTATCAAGTCATGGTCACTATATTTGGATTTGGATTATTTGATATTCTAACCAACTCTGATGGGAAGATATTTATTATTTAAAATTTCTTTCCGACGGTGTAGAAAAGTTTTAGAATAGTGACCCTTCCCATTTAAATAATTTGACTTAACCTTAGAATATATTCAAACTTCTTAATATATCTGACAAGCTTTAGGGTTGTATCTAAAGTCACAGGTGGTAAACAATAGGGAGCTACCTTACCCATGGGTACAGGGCACATGGGTGGCCATTCAAATTGGAATTCCTCAAGCTAGTCTTTAAATAATTGAAATTTAAATTGGATGCATGATTTGTATTTTTCTGCATTGATTTGAATTAGACCTTGATTGGGATTTAGACTTTGGATTTCAATTTGAGATTCGCCGATTTTGCCTATAGTTAGACCTTGGTATATCTCGCATAAACGATTTTGATTATATATTTTGATCCGAATCTTTGGAATATTCACGCGACATCTTTTTGTTTGATTTAACGCTATGGATCATCTAATTATCGATTCTACCTCAAATCACAAGGTGATCAAGCCTTGGATTTGGACTCAGACTTAGACTTGGACTTGGAATCGGCCATTTGCCTATTGGAATCTGTCCAGATCACTTCTATTTTGTTTACATATATATATATATATATATATATATATATATATATATGTCCTAATGATAACTATTTTCTAATTTGGATATTTGTTTTGGATTTGGATATTTGATTTAAGTACAAGACTACCTTTGCATTTTGAATCTTGAATTTCTATTGGATTTATTTTATCGCAATTTGAATTTATTTTGTCATCTAAACTGATTTTATCCATTTAATCTTTTTCTTGATTTATTGGATCCTATTATTTAAATATGATACTTATTGAATATTATGCTCACTTTTTCCGCTTTTATCCCTTCGCAGTAAAAAGATTCGGATACATTGTAGGAGTAGGGTCTTGATCTATCAACCATTCGTCAGATTTGGTGAGTTTTTGTTCTATTATGGTTTAAATTAGTATTTGTGTGATTGGATTATGGAATTGGCTGAATATAGGCCCATGGTTATATTTCGGGAACAATTCGGATATTATGTTATATCCGATTATGATTTTTGGTTAAATTATTACCTCCCTACGATGATTATAAAGTATGTCATATTTATTTTGTCTTGGACGGTTGTCTAATGAGATCCTTGTGTAGATTTAGTTTTATTGAGTTGTATATTTTGATTTGTCACACCCATATTTTGGAATTTAGTATTATTTGTTTAAAATTATTTAGAATTTTAAATTTTAAAAATTATAATTAATTATTTAATTTGACCTCGGCTGTCCACGATTCGACGGGGACGAAGGATCCGGGGCCATGAACTTCATCGGGACGGCGTGCATCATGGCGCTTGAGTTTCGAGAGTCTAGAGGCCAATGTGAAAGTTTGGTTCCTCTAGCAAAACTATCCTTTGGCCGAGGCCGATACCATCCGGAACCTCCTTTCCAAAGACAGAGCCGCCTCTGCGACCGAACCTCGAACCTCAACTCAGCCTTCAACTACGCGCGTTCCTTCCCGCATCATGTCCAAAGTTGCTCGAGCTCCTCTCAAGAGCGAATATGGTCTCGAGCTTGCATGTTGACACCGGCGAGCCGTGACACCCTTTGCTTCTGACTGCTCATGCCTCGCCGACCGAATCAGGCGTGTTGCTCGAGTCTACTCAACCACTCCAATGGTGGCCTAAACACAAGCCTCTATGTCTTCCACCACCCTGGCGACACAAAGAAGCGATGGGCCTACCCTTCCAAGCCTCTGAAGCCGCGAGGAAGTAGATGCGCCATCCATCTCAAAGACAAGCGGCGCCCTCAGGAATCTCATCAGCCCAACAACAAAGACCTCTGAGTGACAACCCTCCGTTGTCGTAGCGCCAGGCACAGCCTCATCATAAACCCTTGAGGGGTGTGTGTCCCTTATAAACTCCTCAGAGGATGAATTAAATTCTGAAGAAGACGATCTCTCCATCGATACTGTGACAGTGGAAAAAGGAGAGAAGAAAGCAATAACAGAGCAAGTTTAACTATTGAGCAACCAAGGGACACAAGGCTTGGGAGGAATGATAGTATTTAAATAGCCAAAAACCCTCCAGGAGAACATCATCTAAAGGCAGAAGCATGTTAGGAGAACCAATAAGCTCTTTCCGCATGGTAGATCTTTTAAGTGTCGTGCCTTTCCAAGGAGAATTATTATTATGCGACGCCCCAAGGACTCCTCATGCAATTAATGCGCGAAAATTTGACTGACGTGATCCCACTAGTAGCGTTCAGTCTCCGGGACGTAAAAACACCGACAATCGCTCCACGCCACGTCCTCCCATAGATGGTCCACGTAAGGACTGAGGGACAACACCAATGGGATAGACTCAGGCATCCAGAGGCGCTCAAGTGAACAGCCTAGCACGTGACGGCGAGAGGTCCCGCGGCCCTTGAGACATGATGTGCTAAATAACAAAAGGAAGAAGATTCATGTGCCTTAAAAAAAATAAAGGCAATGACTACTAGTTTTATTAATCAAAGTTTCCTTTACAAGTATAAGGCTTGGCAAAGTGAAAGTACAAAAAGAAAAATACAAACACGTAGCATGAAGTCCAAAATGGCGCACCGCACGTGGGAGCCGACCGCGAACGTGATCTACATCGATCCCTTTAGCTCCATCATCGCAGCTCTCTCTCGCCTCGCACACCGGCACCACATGCTAGCAAAACCCTGAAGGTTCATCGACCGCCTTCACGGAAGGACCAGCACCCATCGCAGAGCCCTGCAGGGTTTGCAGATCAGCTCGCGCACGCACCACAAGGACCTCGGTTCCTACCTCCTCTCCGTAAGGCATGCACGATCCATCAAGCATGGTCGAGACCAAGGGCAATGTGCTATCTTAGGGATAAGGTATCCCGTGATAACTCCATCGTGATCCTCCCGCCAATTGGAGGCCATACTCGGTCGCGAGGGAGGCATATGACAAAGGTAGAATGGCTAAGCCACCCTCATCAAGAGGAGGAGTCACCCTTAGGAATGACATGATGATAGTCTTCAAAGAATCAGCCCAATCTCCAGCAAGTCCATCCAACTCCTTCGCGAATTCCCGCTAGAAGCGGGCAAGCCAAGCATTTTGCATCACTCCTCCAAGAATCGGGCTAAGGCATGGATTTCCCAGCGGGGGCTCCCCTATTTATGGACAAGCGCCCTAGAAGCGCCCAATGATGCATACGCCCGATATTCATCATTCACAAAGCAGAAAGCCATCAATGCGGATGCGAACTTCTACGCATAATCCTTCCATTCAGTATCAATCTCTGCGCCACTGAAAAAGCTTGCGCGATCATACCGAGGAAGACGCAATGTTAGAAGAAGACAAGATCCAGAGGAAAGACGCATGGTAGCCAGCTAGACCCATCATGGACATGCTAGGCCTCGACAACAAAGCCAACCTGAGGATGAAGGGCTAGTGTTAGGTCCAATGTTGACAAGGTCCCAAAGACCGCAAGGCCCAATCCGAGGAGTATCACCGCGGCGAAGCTAGCAATGTCCAAGGCCCTCAACAACCTACATGGCAGCTCAAGAATCGTGACCAATCAACACCCTTGAGCTCATTAATATGGCTGTAGGCGATAGGCACCAGCACAAGGGAAGCGAGCCACCCTGGTGAGAGTCGGCTCGCGGCCGCGGCTCGTGCCGCTCCCTACAATCGTTCACCCAATCGTCATGCGAGGAGTGTGATCAAGCATGGATGGCGTACGCACGGGCGGTCTCTCGCCACCACTAAGTGACAATCGATACTACTAGCCGCCGCAGGCCAATCGGCGGCCAACGAATTCTGCCACCTACTAGGATTCTCATGCCCAAAGCTCCACACCATGGAACCTATAAATTTCCCTCTCCTTCTACAGAAAGATGATCGGATTCCTAATCACCGATTTGATTTTGGGCATAGAGACTCATGCTCCCTGAGCTCCAACTCTCAAACTTGCTCCTAGAATTGAACCCTAAAAGCCTCTATTGAACATCCCTAGTGAGCCACTCATCGCAGTACAACAGAGAAGTCAAGCCTCCTAAAACCGCTCATCGAGTCCCACACTCTTGCATTCTCACACTCCCACCGCATACATTGCATCCATCCACGCACCTCTAAGCGTGTGCCTCTTTTCGTTCATTGTGAAAAGTTACTGACTTGAGCATCGGAGTGTTTTCGATGGAAGACACCAAACAACTACTGACCCCTTGTTTGCAGTTGTGTTGTGGAAGGTTCTAAGTTAACAACGACGGAGACCGCATCGGCCGAGAATCAATTTGATGAGGAATCCAAAAACTTTCTAATCAAGACAACAATCAAGAACTCGGGACGCAACACATACATTAATAATAATTTTAAAATACCAAAATAATAATATAGTTTTGGCCATAATATCACTACTACTCGTTTCTAATTTTGTCCCGCTCTAAAAACTATTTCTATAATATATAACAATTATTTTAGATTAAATTAGCTAACAAATAAAAATTGATAATTATAAAAAAAAATTATGTATAAAAGTTTTGGTGGCATATGACGGTTTGAAGAATGATCTCGCAGTATGACTCTAAGAAAGTCCGTCGAATGAATAAACCCCGATACTCTCGAGTGGGAGACTGAGACCTAAGCTCAGGAGGGAGCCTCTCGGTCGTTAGATCCATCGATGGTAGTAGCCAATCGGCTACGTCTTAGAAGAGAAAGAACGAAGTTGAGAACTTATCTCAATTCCAAGAGATCAAGCAACACCGTCACAGATTCGAGATTGAGAAGATCTTAAACTGCGTGTTCAAGGATAACGAGCATGCTATAGACCTTGACCGACCTCCTTTCACGGTAGAGATCTTGAACCGTCATATGCCAATGAAGTTCAAGATGCCAACCTGACTCATACGATGGGAGCGCCGATCCCGTGGGATCATCTTGATCACTTCCGCACCTATCTCCGAGTCTCACAAGGGTTAGAGGACAAAGCAAGAATGTGCCACTGCTTCCTACTCTCAAGGGAGACACTCAGTGATCCTGGGTTCCATCCTCTCCTCGCATTCAATCCGAAACTCTAGGGAGCTAACCGATCTCTTTTTGGTGCAATACGCCTAACCGCCGAGAAGAGAACCAACCTTGGTACCTATCCCACATCAAGTAGAAGTATGAAGACAATCCACGTAAATTTCTCGGATCACTTCATGGCGGACGGCGGATCCCTCGGCTCATGGAGGGATGAAGTCAGTTTTATCTCTCGAACCGACATACGGGAATTCTTAGGCACTTAGCGCATAAGAATCTGCAGACCTTTGGGAAGTGGAGTCCATCACTGTGGCCTCACGCAGTGGCGGAGGAGGCCAACGAGACTAAACATTCCAAACGGATCGAATAGCCTTGCTCTTTCCCAACCGAGGAAAAGAGGAAGTACAACGGCAAGTGACCACTGCAAAAAGCACCATCGACCCACCACCAAAGCGTAAGGACTACAGGATGATCAACTGACGCCCCTGACTGAGATGCGTTCGAACATCCTCATGCAGATCCGTGGAGAGAAATTCCTTAAGTGGCTAAAATCACTTAAAAAAGCGGAGGGAGAAAATCCAGCCAAGTACTATAATTTCCATCGATCTCCCGGATACTCCACGGAGGATTATAAAACTCTTCAAATAGGAGATCGAGAGGTCGGATCTCAAGAGGCTACCTCACCAGTTTGTTAAGAACCGGCTAGAGCTTTGGAACCGCTGTGAGAAGGACCAAAAACTTCCTCTCTATGGAATCGGGTCGAAGTAAGAGTGGTCAATATGATCACAACTCGGCCAGCCAAGACTCTGACGGACCGCAAGGAGCAACAGACTAGAAGGAAGAAACAGCGTATAGAAAACAATGTCATTAGCTTTAGCGATAATGACTTGGGAACATGTAATCCCCCATGCAATCCCATTATTGTATCTGCACTCATCTCGGATAGTAGCGTCAACTACTAACTGAAATAAGCATTTATTGATAATGAAAGTTTGCACGATTTACTTTATCTTGACGCGTTCTTTAAACTTGGTTTAAAAAAGAGTCAGTTAAAACCTATCGAAGGCCTACTTTACAACCTTGACAACGAAGCTCGTACTGCCCAAGGGATCGATCCCGGTGGAGGTCACCCAAGCACATACCCAAGAACGCAAGTCATACACTCACCACTTTGATGGTTGACCTTCCCTCCATCTACAATGCTATACTAGGCCACCTCCGCCAACAAATTGTCGAGTTATCTCTTTGATACTGTATTTCAAGATGAAATTTCCAATAGTATGCGGTGTGGGCGAAGTGCTGGGTGACCAAGTCACTGGGTGGATATGTTACATGTCCGAGATCGCTTCAAGTGGCAGCACTAAGTCAGTAGGAGAACTTGACTATTAAGACAAAGCAACTCTACAGCAGGCATAGTCAGGTGAGACAACCTATCTAATACCACTCAATTTGAAGGAACCGAAAAGGTGCATACAAGTTGGCGGCACACTCACTGGGACACTACATGATGAACTAATCACGCTTTTACAACAAAACGCTTTACATCTTTGTGTGGATTTCCACCGACATGCAGGATACCGACGGACTAATGGTCCACAAGTTGGTCCACAAATTGTCTTTGATCCCACCAAGCAAGCCTCATTCAGCGAGAGCGGAGAAATCACTCCGTAGAAAAGTTGATCACCATCCGGGAAGAAGTAAAGAAGCTGCTAGATGCAGGCTTCATCAGTGAAATCCAATACCCGGATTGGCTCTCTAATATCATCCTAGTGAAAAAAAGCAACAGAAAATGGCGAATGTGTGTCAATTTTACCGACGTTAACAAAGCCTACCCAAAAGACAACTTCACTTTACCTAGGATCGACCTATTAGTGAGCTCCACATCTGGACATGAGTTGCTGAGCTTTTTGGATGCATACTCGGGCTATAACCAAATTCAGATGAGCCCAAAGGACGAAGAGCACACTCGTTCTTGATAGACCAAGGTACCTATTACTATAAGGTTATGCCTTTTGGTCTTAAGAACACTAAAGCGTCACTAACCAACGGCCTCATGGAACAATATATTTGAGAAGCAAATCGGCTCTACAATATAGAGGTGTACGTCGATGACATACTCATCAAGAGTAGGATCACCCATGACCATATTCGCGATCTGGCTAAGTTCTTTGAGGTACTTCGCGCGCACCAAATGAAGCTTAATTCTTCTAAGTGCATTTTCGGGGTATCATCAGGGAAATTCTTGGGTATCATTCTCTCTGAATGATGGATCGAGATAAACTCGGAGAAGATCAAGGCTCTCACAGACATGGCTCTGCCACGAAGAGTCAAGGATGTCCAGCGGCTAACCGAACGACTGATAGCCTTGTCCCACATCTTGCCCAAATCAGGGAACAAGTACCAGCCTTTCCTTAAGGTTCTAAGGAGGACAAAAGCCAACGGATTCAACTGGACAAGAATGCTAGGCAGCCTTTGATGAATTGAAGTAGTACCTAACTAGTCCACCGTTGCATACGTCGCCTAAGGACAGAGAAGAGTTATACCACTACCTGGCGGAATCAAAGGTGGCCCTTAGCTCCGTCTTCCTGCGCCAAGACTCTGACTTTCAGCGGCCGGTCTACTACGTGAGCAAGACGTTGACCGGCCCAGAGACTCACTACCCACGTATAGAAAAATTAACTTTGGCACTTGTTTTTTCCGCCTGAAAACTGAGACCCTACTTCCAGGCTTATCACATGATTGTTCTTATCGACTAGCCTCTGAAGAGTATTCTCTTGAAACCCAATATTTCTACATGGCTGGTGAAGTGGGCTATCAAATTAAGAGAGTTCGACATCAAATTTCAGCCAAAACTGGCAATTAAGGGGCAGGCTCTGGCCGACTTTATTGTCGAGACCACGACACCAATTCTCAAAGAACAGTCCACTGAGGACGTAGGATAGCACGAGGAAGAGCCGGAATGGGTCCTTAACATGGATGGATTGTCTACGGATTCAGGCAGTGGCGTCGAAGTGGTCTTAAAGACCCCAAATGGGTTTGAGGTGAAATACTCACTCATCGACTCTTTGGCAACCAACAACGTTATCAATACGAAACCCCGTTAGCTAGGTTAAGATGGCCAAATAGTTCTCAGCTAAGCGATTGACTGTCTACAATGACTCTAAACTGATCATCAATCAAGTTAACGGGAGTTTTGAGACAAGCAACCCACACCTAGCCAAATACTTGGCCAAGGTGAAGGAAGTCGCCTGGAGATTTCACAAGGCTAACTTGATTCACGTTTCCAAAACTAAGAATTGGAAGGCCAACCAACTTGTCGAGCGGGCGGAAGCCAAAACCCAGAGCAAGACGAGGGATATGCGGGGGAGGTTTTGAGCACTCTCAAAGACAAAGGAATAGGTAGCAATGCAAATCTCCTGAGAGAAAAGTGGATGACACCATACCAAAGATACCTGATGGACAAAGCACTCCCAAAAGACGCAAACGAAGCCAAGTAGATCAAGAAAATGGCTAGCTGGTACACCGTAGTTGACGGACGGCTGTATCACCGTGGCTATTAGACTCTGTACCTCTAATGCCTTACTCCAGATGAGGCCGACTACGCCTAAGACGAAGTCCACCTTGGGATTTGCGGATCGCACATCGACGGTAAGAATTTAGCATTTAAGATCATGTGCTAAGGTTACTACTAGCCAACAATGAAGAATGATGCACTCAAGTTCGTAAAGAGGTGTGAAACTACCAGCTTTACGACAATCTTCACCACCGGCCGCCCACCGAGCTAAAATCCCTCCAGGCTCCTTAGCCCTTCGTGCAACGAGGGCTTGACATTCTTAGCCCGTTTTTCATTACAATGGGGCAAAGGATGTTTATGATCACAGGTATCAATTACTTCACCAAGTGGGTTGAAGCCATCCCATTGGCCAGGATCATAGAGCACAACACTTTTAAATTCATCCGCCAGAACATAGTCAGCAGATTTGAGATTCTTGATGTCATAGTGACTGACAACGGATTCCAATTTTTAAAAAATGCTTCACCAAGTATTGTACCAGTCTAGGCATCAGGTTAGTCCACACTTCGGTGGCATACCCTCAAGTGAATGGACAGGTGAATGTCACGAACTGCACACTACTTCACGGTCTTAAAACCAAGCTGGAGGACACAGAGGGATCTTGGGCAGATGAGCTATCCTCCATCCTCTGGATCTAATTGACTACTCCAAAGGAGTCAACTCGCGAGATGCCCTTCAGTCTCTACTACGGGACTGAAACAGTAATTCCAATTGAGATCGGGCTTTCAAGTCTTATGGTCGAATCATCTGACCTGTAAGGTAACTCCCAGAAAATCCAAAAATACCTACACTTGCTAGAAGAAGCCCGCAATGTGGCCAAGATGCGGACTGCGGCCTACCAACAACGAATTGCCCTCTATTACAACAAGAAGGTAAAAGTGCGGCAGTTCGATGTTGGAGACCTAGTCTTGCGAAGTATTGAAGTTACGGGCAAGATGGCCAATCAGAATAAACTTTTCCCAAATTGGAAAAGGCATTTCCTAGTCTCCGCCGTCCTACGGATCAGAGCATACAAAATCTGGACCAAGGACGGCAAGTTGGTTCTATGGATGTAAAATGTGACCCACCTCAAATGCTAGGTCCAGTAATGGTCCAAGTAGGTCATCCATGTGTATGCTGGTAATCGTATGTACATGCTATTCCCAATCAATAAAATAAGTATTTGTGTATTGTGTTATTTTTTATTTCTTTCCATGTGTGTGCGCATATTTGTATGTTTGCTTTGTATGTTGCAAGGATAAACGACCTAGACTGGCCCCAAGTCAGGTAGATTTTTACCCGCTATTTACTAAACCTAGTCATCCAAGTGGCCCGTGAGTGGTCATATTTAAACTCTGGTTATCTTGGCGGCCTATAAGTGGTCGAATTTACACCCTGGTCATCCAGGTGACCTCTGAGTGGTGTATTTAAACCCCGGTCATCTGGGCAGCCGATAAGTGGTCATATCTAAACAGCAATACGTAACTGAACGAAGCAAC